>JAEANM010008069.1:0-12452 GCA_017656035.1 Myanophis thanlyinensis | reverse complement strand
GATGGTTGGAGCGTCTGGATTAGCAAAGAGTTGGGATGGAAAGCCAGGTGTCGTGTGGGTACAGGCAGTTGTTTTAGCTCTCTGTAAAAGGCTTCAGGAGATTGTGTAATGGAACAAATGGTACTGCAAGCCTAGTAACAGCCTTACCGCTGCTGGAGAGGCAATTGGCCCCCAGGCACCTACTGCTCCGTCCTTCCCTCCCCCCTCCCATTCCCCCATTTGTTTATTAATATATTGAAAAATGGCATGATTATATTCTCCTTTTTTTCTGGTACAAAGAGCTGCTGAGCCTTTCCCTGTTTTTTTAAACTTCTTTCATTCGCAAGGAGGATTTTCAGCTTTTGAAAATTATTATAAATGATCAGTGTTTCATTTGTTTAAAGGGAGGGGTATGAAACCAGGGCCATTTTATCTGAATTTCTGATGTCCTTATAAGAAACATCTTCATTTCCTTTAACTGGGGAATGGTAGCATTGTGTGTGAAAGATGTTTAAGCCTAATATTCCTACTTCTATCAATATTTAGTAATCAATGAGGAATTAATCTATTGCTCTGGAATTAGAAAGCTATCAATCTCTAATGAAAAATAGAGATTGTGATACCTTGTTTTTGGAGCTTTTGTGAATGAAATAGTTGTAATTATCTCTGTGCTCACTAAGAGAATGGAGGTTGAGTTTATGAAAACACTCAATTTCTCTGTTCAGCTGTTTCAAAGGCTGATTAAAACAGGAACCAAAGGTCCAGTGCCTGCAAATTGCTCAAATGTAATATAGCAATTACAGTTTTAATTGTAATACTAAGATTGCTGTTTTTAAAAGAAGATTCTAAAAGATTTTGTGGAACCTGCTGATAAGAAGGTCATGAAACAAAAGCTTCTGTGAAACAGTTGCAAGACTATAATTACTAGTATTGAATTATCCCTTTATTCTGAAATTTTAATGGACGGTCTTTTCAGACATTACTTTTCAGTACAAAATGCGTGTAACACTTAGGAATGATGTGCAGCTGCCTGCATGATTGAACAGCTGTTTGTCCGTTAGGTTCAGACTGTTTGCTTATATTGTGTGGGCAAGATCTGTGGTTTTTCAAATGCATTGTTCAAAAAGTACACATATTCTGCAGTCAGTAGCATCAGAGAGAGCTTTTAAGAATAAAATAATGCACCTACTTTCCTGAGAGTAAAGACATGAGTATATACATAATGCAGTTATGCCCAAGTAAATAATAGTAGGATTAGGCTATTAAAGTTTTCTTTTAATGGATAAAGCCTGTGTTAGGTTGCAAATATATTTTTACAGGCTATATTATCTGCACTAGAGTTTAAAAAACAATTTTTATACAATCATCTCTCCCTTCATATTAATTACTTCATTTTTTTCAGGTCTCTTTCACCAGACTTCTTTATTTTCAAAATGTAAGCTGCATTATTGCAACAATCTGTCTCAATGATCCCCAATTAGAGCATCTAAAGTAATCTGGAATTGTACCTGTCATTCATGCAAGCTGTGAGCCAAGGTATGGGATTATTTGATCTCTCATAAATAAAAGGGAAAGTAGCATGTAGTGCATTTTACCAGCTAAGGCTGATTTGTCATCTATTTGTCATCTTTCCGAGAGAACTATATCTTGGTTTTGCTTAGCCATATTCAGATAATTTCAACAATGTTCTATTGAATATAGTAATGGAACAGCTTTTATGGTTGAGCTAACCTAAAATACAGTTGTTATTTTACTGGCTCTGATCGTTGGATCTCTTGCATATGGGACAAACTCATGGCTGACATTTGCAAGAGTAACTTGTGGTCTGAATTTCTTGTACCTGATTATTCTCATTTCTGTGTTTGTACCTATTGGGCCTAAGTGTGTGAAGGGATGTTCCTTTGGGTACACTACTGAGTCATATTTAAAAGACTAGCCTTAAAGAAACCAAATCATGATCCTCTAGTTTAAAGAAGGCAGCTCCAGAAGCTGATGGTAAACAGCATAACTTAGCTGTGTTGATTGTCTTTTGGGTCTGTTCTAAAATCATATACTTTATCAAAAAGTTAACAAAAATTTTGGAATGACAATGCAAACATGCAAAAAGCACTTCTCTTGATTGGGGGCGGGGGGGGGAAGTACACCCCACTTTTTACCAGCATGCATCTGAGTGTGTACAGAAATAGGAATTTCTTTGTTAGTGCTACTAAGTCTGGCAGAGAAAGAACTTGTAGTTTTTCGGGGATGCTATGTGTGAAAGAAATAACAGAGAAGAGTAGTAGTATTTAGTAGGAAACAACTAGGGTGCTCCATGATTCTCTTGGAGAACATTTTACTTAGCATTTCCTAAAAACAGGCAGTTTTAGTTCTTTTGAACTATGATTTGCTATTGATTGGAATGTTAATTCCAATGAAATTGAATGTGCTGTGATACGATATTGTTATTGGTAGTAGAATTTATGGTTTTTTCCTGATTTCTCCAGGAAATATTTACTGTGTGAATGGTAGAATAGACATTTCATTTTTTAAAAGAAATAGCGTATTGTATAGATTTATTATAAATATTATGGTTATAATTTTTACTTTCTCATTTGCTCAAGGATTCTCACATTTTTGGTGAATCTGTGTGTCTGTGTATGTGCATAAGAAAAGGAATGTTGCAGACTGAAATAAAGAAGAATTAATTTTTAATATTTTCATTAATAATATTTCAATTAATATAAAGAACAGGCTTCATTTAAGAAAAGAAACAAAGCAGAGCTGTGCTTCAACTTTCTGCAATTTGAATAATAGCAAAATTCCTTTAGATTCTAGAAGAATACAGATTTGTATGTCAGAAATAAAAGGAAGATTCACACAGCCCTGTTGCATTCATTTCTAAATAATCTGTTTCTCCTCACAAGTACTGTATATCACATGAGAATCTGATTGTTTTTTCCTCTCAACTCTTCTAAATTTAATTGTTCAAAAAGTTTGGGTTACTATAATGTGTATGTATCAGAGGTCAATTTGCCCAGACAGTGAAGTGATGGGGTGTTTTACCCATCACAGGGGTCTTTCTCATCTTCATTTAGTATTTGACATCTTGAAGCTCCAGGGATGATTCAAAGGCATTCTGTCACTTTGAAAAAGGAAAGCATTCAATTACAAATGCAGAGTTGCTAATGTTTCTTTTTTTAACAGTTAATACAAACTTTTACATTGATCTACATTGTTTTCTAAATTCCTTCAAATGCCTAATGAGTCTTAGGGGCCTCCCATACGCTCTGCACATGCCATCAAACCCCAAAAAAGCCATTCTCTGTTCATTCTGTGCAGCCTGCTAGATGCACTGTGTCTGCTAGATGTCACTTCTTGGGAAGCTCACAAGCAGGGAGGTTCTTTTTAAAGGCATTGTGGTCTGAACAAGAAAGCTCAGATTGGGCAGCCAAGTCTTGATGGTTCAGGATTATTTCATAGTTTCTTATTAAAATTCAATTTAAAAAAGCATTAGTGATAAGGAGATAAATGAAATTATCATAAAGTTCTGAAGAAAAAGATGTCTTAAATAGGAACTATTTAAGAACTTTTAGAACCTTAGTTTGTGCAAGGAATAAATAATTATGAAAGTGAGTAATAAAGCACTTGTTTATTTTTTTCTAATACAAATACATAAAAAATAAAATAAAACTAGTGTACAGTATTAATAAAAGTCATTTCTCCTTTCTTGTCTCAAATTTCCAAGGAGGAAAATACTAAATGACACTGGTTTGAACACCTCTGAATGTTCAATTTATGTGTTTCTGTTGACTTGAGGAACCCAAAGGAAGACAACCATTAACAAGTAATTATAGATTAACATAGTAGTAGAAATGGAAGTGCCAACCAATATGTTCTGCTTGCTATTAAAAATACATTTGATGCTCTTATACCAAAATATGTTAAAAGCTGAGAGTACCTAACACTTTTTCCTAGTGCCACTTTTCTCTGATTGTTTATGCAAATTATAGGATGGAATAGGAAAAAGGATATAAGGATTAAATACATATGTAGCAGTTCAGTAGTTCTGTTTTAATTTTTCCAGAGTACTTTTTCCATCTTTCTTCTCTCAGCTCTCCATATCTTTTCTCCTACTAAGTCTGTTCTGTTTATTCTCCAAGATACTGAAATGGGAGTTGAATCAGTTAATATCAATCACTCTGGCATCGTTGTTTAGAGCAGGATTTTACCTCTCTTAACTGAGAATCTGTTGAGGTTGCTTCTTGTTTACTTGTCCTATTGAATTCAGTGGGAATAATTGAGAACTTCTTGTTTGCCCATCTCCATTTCTTCATGGCACTGATTTTGTGATGTAAGAAAAACTTAGTGACTTTAGTGAATTTCAGTTTCGTGCAAAACCCCAATGCAGAAAATTGAGATTAGTATAAGAAGAAAATACTTCTACCTGTGATGAAATTGAAAAGATCCAATAAGTGTAACTTTTCATCTGAGAACTGTTTTTGTTGTAGCAAACATCATTTGTGCAAATTATCCTGAAAGCTATGAAGAGACTATAAAAATGTATGCTAACTTTCCATTTTCTTACCTATGTTTCTTAGAAAAGTTTTCAATAAATATTCATAGTAGTGAGCTTTAGCCACAAACCAATTACAGCTGAAATACTTGTACAGTATAGAATATACTTCTTTATGTTCAGTGGCATATCCTAGAAGGGATGCAGCCTTTATTCCATTGTAGGAATAAGATTATATGATTTATTTCCACATAAACTTTGCATTGGGTTGCTTAATGTGCAGATGTATTGGATTGTTGTAGACATCTGCATGCCTTACTTCATGGGTGTCAAACTCAATTTCATTGAGGATGACATCAGAGTTGTGTTTGACCTTGGGGGGCCTTGAGTTTGACCCCCTTGCCTTACTTGATCTCTGATAATTGACTATGTGAACTTGCTGTAACTGTCCATGAGGCAATATAATCTACAACCCTCCAGTGAAAAAGTGCATAGGAACTCCTAGTTTTTTCGAAGACGTATCACAGCAGCAAGCTCTGTAAATGCATGTGAGGACTAATCTGAGGGTCTGTGCCACCTAACATAAAGCTAAGATTGCCCTGAATTGATAATAACTTTATAAGCAAGGGGAGTAGCATTGTTGGCCCCAGGAAAAAGTGCCAAAATGATGTGTAGTGTTTTGAATTCTTTAAGTTATATTGTGATAGATAGGGGAGATGAGGGGAAGGGGATGTTGGTTAGTGTTGAAGCCATATAAACTGCATGACATCCCTATCCTTAAAAGCAAAGCACACAAATATTGCCAAGATTTATGGACTAGAAGACCTCCAAGGTCCCTTTCAGGACTCTGATTCTATGATTTGTGTCAGGAGCAAATTGGTTTGTTACTGGTTGGGTATATGGCAATGCTTAGGATGGTTAGAATTCAAACACAGTGCACCGAACCAATGAACAACAACCAATCCACCAAAAGCAATGGTGGATGTCTCACTTCTGGAAATATCTATCAGGGATGTTGTAAAAGATAAATGATGTAAATGTTTAAATGCAAATATTTGCAAGCCTTTTGCAAGTTACACCTATACTGTACTATTCTTTGGAGCATAGATGGTTTATTCAAAAAACAAATTACTTGGGGCCCAGGGATAAAGACCATCATTTAAAAGAAAATTCTCAAGGATTTGCACTAGAGACAACATCATAGTCAAATAAAAATGAATATTATGCTCTTTAAAACATCTTCCCTAACTGAATTTCAACAGGCCTTCTAAAAGAATCAGTTTCACAATGGTCACAGACTATCCTGTTTTGTGCTTGTGGGTGGATAAAAATAGTTAAAAGTGGGATTTTTTTTTTAAAGGCACAAATTTGCTTAAAAAGTGTGCTTTTTAGAGATATCATACTCTTCACTTAATAAAAAAGAAAAACAAAATTACCTGGGTACCATAGTTGAAAATGAATAAACGAGTAAGAGCTTTTCTATCTTATTTTCGAAAACATCTTCAACTCTCAAAAACAAACACCACATTCTTAACTTTTGTCAGCCATGTATTGCTGATCCTCTTTCGAGTTTGTAGCCTGTATAACAAACCTTCTTTATTGCATCAACCCGGAAAGGCAGAATAAAGATGTGTAGGTTCATTTTCTTGAACAAGTTGTTTTTCTTTTGTTTTGCAAAATTCTTTTGCCTGCAGTCTTGTATCATCAGTCTCTTGATTCAGCTCAAGCGGCCTCTTTCAGTTACCGTGGTAACCAGCAGATGGGGTTCTCTGATAAGGGTCAGTAAGAAGGTTCCTACAGTATACAGTAGGAGCAGCTAAAGAACAAAGCTCTCACTGCTGACAGTTCAGGTCTGGCCAGCCAGGAGTAGTTATCAGATTACTTATATTAAAACCTAATTAAGATGTGTGCCAGTAAGTGCAGCATAACTATTGGATTGGATTGGATTGGATTGGATTTGCTGGTTTAGCTGTTGCCAGTTGTTGTAATTCAATCTCTCTGCTCTGCACGTTCATCTGTGCAGAGTATAGTAGAAATCCATTATATCATAATCCAAATGTGGGATAGTGGAAATATCTTAATGTAATAGATTGATATTTGCCTCGGGGAGGGTTTGTCATTTATTATGACCTCTGGAGAGGTAAGTGGTAAGTCATGTATTGATTTGGGTTACCGTGCAGGCATTTATGGAACTCCACAAAAATGTGATTGTGCAATTTAAAAAATCATAATGCTAAACTTTTTAGACTGGCTTACATCCTAGGTATCATTGTGCCCCAGGTGTTCAAGGTAAAACTACTTTTGATTTCATGTACTGAGCCAGCTACCTTTTAAAGATTTGGAGTAACAGAAGAACTTAGATCCAGCTATTCTGCTGATATTTCCAAAGGTTTATTTCTCATTTCTCTGGATCTGAATCATGGTTTTCAGGCTGCATTTATAAAAGCTTTACATTTGAAATTTACTTCTGTTGGGAAACATTCCGACATTCATTTCCTCCCTTGAATCTGGTTGGGTGTTGGGGAGAAGTTCCCAAGAATTTCTCAAGGAGCAGATTTAATAGGCAGAGGTAGAAAATGTTAACTTGCTTGCAAATTCCATTCTATTAGCAGACAGAAAAGATTAAGTGCCATCACTGTTTTCTCTGTATGACATTTGAGTAGATTTAGATGTGTGTGTGTGTATATATTTACATTTTATAATTATGCTAAATGTATTATGTATTAATTTATAGAGTGTGAATAAATATGTCATGCACAACTGGCACCTGTTCTGTTGGTCCTCATCATTGTATAATCCAGAAATACAGTTGCAAATTCATATTTAATAAACAATGAAGTCCTAAGATGCTTTTGTGGAACTTGCAGTCCCAGAAAATTTAGGATTATGCAGGAGGTTGCACCATAAATAAGTAATGTTAAAGTAGATATTCTTCCTAGTCGAAATAGGCCCTTGTTAATTCATTTTCCTCTGGGATGTTTCTTAGTATAACTTACAACTCTGAGCTTTCTTAGTCTCTTCCATTCAAATGCTGAGAACGGATTAGAAGATAATGAACATTTTCATCAGCCCTGTGTCATGGTCATCATCTGGTTACTATGGAATTTACTGGCACCAGAAACATGTCCAAGGAGGAGACATCTTTTTAGTTGGTCTACTCGAGAAGCCTAATAGAGCCTATTGATTTTGAAACAGCACTTTTGTGAAGGATTTTCCTGAATGTGCCTGTCTCATATCTTTAAAAATTGAGTCAGATATAATGGTTGATACTATTGTTCCTGAACAGGATTTATTTGGCCTTCAATCCAAGAGAACTTCTTGGTGTTCCAGGGGACTCTACAAGATAAAGATGAAATTGTGTAAGAGATACCAAGAGTGAGGCTGCCGTAAAACAAAAAATAATCACAGATATGAGTTTAAGCTCAAATCCCCACTTTGGAATAAGAATAATAAAACATATTAGTGAAAGGATAGAGATGGTAAATACTACCTGCCATCCTGATGAATGAGCACCTAGACATACAAACGCTATTTGTGACTGAATAACTGATAATGGGAAAGAGCTGAGAGAAAAACAGGCAAGCAATTTTATAGAGAGAAACTTGGAGGGGGGAGGGGGAAGGAATTGAAGTAGGCCAAAAGGTTGATAAGCAGGAGTTGAGTTTAAATTGAGAAAATTATATACAGTATATAGTTCAAGAGCAAAGATGGAACTAGACAGTCTCAATCTGCTGAAGGACTAAAGTTTCAGGTGGCTTCAAGACAACTGCTGTGAGAATCACTGTGCAAAGTGGATGGGCCAGTAGGGATCTGACTATCTACAGATAGGAAAGGAGAAGAGAAAATAAAAACAACCAAAAAGAAAACCCAAAGTTACTAACCACAACTTTGCCAGTTAAACTTTAACTGATGTGTTTGATGAACTGTTTGGGTACTTTAGTGGCAAATGCATTTTAGGCTAATCACACTGCTGTTTTAACAGAAGCAGTACTATTGACAGCATAGTCTCTGAATTGTAGAACTGTTAGGTCATAAACTAATTTACTGCATTCTAACTTATTTTGAAGACAAGTGCAGGAAGAATAGTAAGTCTATTTCTATGCATTACAGATTCCATTTACTTGATTGAACTGAAGTTCTTTCTATCTTCGTTGTGCTAAAAAAAATAGAAAGGTTCAGAAGAAATAGGCATTTTATCTGATCAGTTCTGAGAGCTCAAAACAGTGCTTGCTTCTATGCTGTTTCTACATTTGTGAATCTACAGATGTGGATACATCTAACAGTATTATTTCAAATGACATGGTTCCTATTAGAGATAACTGAGCTGGATCACTGCAGTGAAGTTTATGCAGTATCTTTAGGACAAAACTGCTCACATTTGCTTGGAGTTAGATGCTAGACAAATCTAGGTGACATGGCAGAGGCTTCATCTTAATTGGTTACCAGTAATTGCAATAGGTTTGAATTTCCTGATCTAATTAGTGAAAGCTTCAAGAGACGTAATGAGAGGCTGGGTGCAAGTCTTGGTAAATGTATACTTGACTGCTTTGAAAGAAGCACTGATGCAGTTTCCTCAAGAAGTCATTGTTCAATCCAGCTTTCTAGAAAATTAGTAACTGTTTGGAAATTCCCGTCTTAAGATGACTGGATCCTAGTCAGGATTTAGTCTTGGGACTGAATTTTGTTGCTCTTCATGATTCCTAATGGGACTAGATAGGGGAGGTGCAACAAGACCTCTGTGTTATGGAGTGCCATGGGCCTCAGTCTTCTCCTGCTGTCTATAAGAAACTGTTGAAAGAGGACATTTGCAAGCATAGGTATATATCTTAGGAGTTTATTATGCTACTGACTTTTTAGGCTTTAATTTCATGTTGTAATTTGTAAGTATTTGGACTCTTCAGAAATGGTGTGACATACAAGCTAAGTGAATGAATGAATGGCTGAATAAATAGGTAAACTGACCCTACTTATTTTTTTTCATAGATCAGCCAAAGTTGGTTAGGTGCTGCCATCTGCTGTGATAAAAGAAATAATAGAATAGAATAATAGAATATAATAAACTACCATATTTTTCGGCATATAAGACGCTCCAAAATATAAGACATACATTAGAGGAGGAAAACAAGAAAAATATCTGCCTCTGCCTTCTCAGTCTGGAATGGGATGAAAATGGGATGAACGGAGGCTTAAAATGGAGCACGCGAAAATGGGATGCACAAAGACTGAAATTGGAATGCGCAAAAATGGGATGCACGCAGGCTTAAAATGGAGTGTGCGAAAATGGGATGCATGGAGACTGAAAATCGAGCATGCAGAGGCGGCAATAGGTGGTAATGGTGATGGGTGGTGACAGCTCCGATGAGCAGAAACAACCCCCGCAGCCTGGGACAGCTGATTGTTGGGAGGCAGAGGTCGAAGGGTGGGGGCCAATGGCTGGGTGGGGTTTCAGCAATATTCACTGTATAAAATGCACAGACATTTTCACCCACTTTTTGAGGGTGAAAAAGTGCATCTTATACGCCGAAAAATACGGTATTTCTTTTCTTCCATTCACCAAAGATTACCTTAGGAAAACCTCTGCAGTGAGTTGTGGATTTTTTTAACATTTCAAATCAAATCAAATTTTATTCATCACATGCACAGTCATACCTGGTACGAAATGCAGTGAAATGTGTATGCGACCACTTGCGATCGTAGGTAGTGGGGCAAGAGAATAGTATAGACAGGGAGGGAGAATAAGTTAGGGAGTGATTGAGAGAGGTAGATTATGGGAATGCTTTACAGTCCTGGGTTGTTATGGTTTGGTTTAGGCTCTCTATTGCCTGTGGGAAGTAGCTTCTCCTTAGTCTCTCTGTGTTGGCTTTCAGGGAGTGGAGGTGCTTTCCTGACCGCATCATGGTGAATAGTCTGTTGTTGGAGTGGCTGGGGTCCTTCATTATTTTCCTGGCTGTAGCTTGGCATCGTCTGTGGTAGATGGAGTGTAGTTCAGATGAGACAATTGATTTCTACAGTTTATAGTCTGAATCTGCATCATTTTAAGAAGCACCTTCTCCAAGATCTACTGCCTCTTTCCCTAGACTCTGTATAGCATAATAACGCTATTGTAGAGAAATGATTACTAGGAACAAGGTATTATTTGAAGGTTTTGTTGTTGTTCATATATTGGTCTCACGGTTAATACAATGTTTTGAATTAAATAACACAATATAATCAATATGAAACAATATTTTAGATAAAAGTCAAAAGTTTGGAAGCCTGAGAAAATAAACTGGTTTCTGTCTAGCAGCTAAAATATTGGTTAGGTATTAGGAAAGTCCAAGGAGGGACTTGAAGACACAGGAATTTAAAAACGAGTGTCTACCCTTTTTTGTTGCAGATAATAAATGCATTCTGCATTGTGGAACTCACTTCTGAAGAAGATGCATCAAGATGATTCTCCAAAGACATAACTTATTGATATAATCTTTTCCACATAGTAAATACATGATTAGGACTGCCATATTATGTAGTTCTAGCATATCTTCCTCATCATAAATTGTATAGGTCTGGTTTTTAATATTCTGTCATTTTCTGAACACTCTGTTGGCCACAAAATAAAAACTTTATCATTTTCCTCTGCATTTTCATAGTTAAAATATATAGGGTTCAGCATCTCCTCATTATGAGTTTTATCTGAACAAGTGACCACTGTGGGTCTCTGAGCTTCTGTAAAGTGCTGATATTTCAGATCAGAATGAATAAAATAGCTTTGAAGGTTTCACCTGCATAAATTTCCATCAGCTCCTGATGATGTCCATAAATCTCTCTTGGCTAAGCTCCAGCATTTACAAACAAGTCCTAGAGCTTCCAGAGTTCCATGAAAGGTCATTTTTCTCAGTTCTAAACCTCAATATCATTCTCACAATGAGTACTGAAGACAATGGAATTATTGGGGTTCTTGGAGCATGTGTTGAAAACCGTCAGTGATTCTGTATGTTTGGGCAAATGTCTACGGAACATTTTTTGTTCTCAATAACCATCCTATTTTCAACTTGCCTACTGTACATTCACTTTAATATCTGCTGTTCAGGGACACACACGGACACACACCCTTCTTTTTCCATTTTACTGGATTACTAGGGGTGTTATGAAGCAGGTACAATGGTACATTGCCTTCACTTCAACATCTTTGAATGGCAACGAATGCCATTGTTCATATAACTGAGTTAGAATTTCTGGCAGCATTTGAAATACTATGCACTTTTGCAAGTTAGCCTCACAATTGCACCGTTGAAGGTTTATCAGAAAACCCAAGTGATCAGAAAAAGTAATATCACTACTGCAATTCCCATGCCACTATGCAACTGGGTACTTCCTGCATAATTTCATGTTGTGGTATTTCACATGTCTTAGTGAACCAGCATGTCTTGTGAACTAATTCAGTCATGCAAGTGTGTCAACATTGAAGCAACTTAATCCCTGGGAGATACATTATTTTCTATTAAGGCAGACCATTTCTGTACATATTCTTAACTAAGTATACACTGAAGGATAAACTCTGCTAATGAAATGTATCGGTTTCACATCCAAGCTTTGGCCCTCTCTAATGGGATTATGTTCACCTCTTAAGACATTCAGATTTATTCATCCACAAGGATATCTATGCTATATAGAACTCAGGTTTAAAGTTTCAGGGATTGAGTCACAGTTAGCCTGTCTGCAATAATAGAAGACATTACCTTGCCTTAAAGGAAGCCATCTATGGAGAAATCCTGTCCGATTCTTCACAAACACATCCATGATTCACCAGTTGCCCTAGTTGGCCATACTGTTTTTGTTAACATTTGAAATGGGGTGAATGGTTTGTGTCCTTATATATATATATTATTATATTTATATACCGTCCCCTCTCCCGAAGGACTCCAGGCAGTGAACAGCAGATAAAAACATACATATGTAACAATCTAAAAATCACTTAAAATAATTATACAAGCTGATATGA
>JAEANM010008068.1:0-13762 GCA_017656035.1 Myanophis thanlyinensis | reverse complement strand
ATACAGGCATGCTAATAAGTAATATCTTAAAGCAAAGGCGTTTATCAGCTGGCAGCCAGACATAGGCATGAGAGCAGGCAAAAAATACTGCTCCAGGATATTTAATAAAATGCGTTCTCTTCATTTAAGAATTTTATGTTTAATCATTTGGTAGCATTTTAGAAAACATCTAGACCAGGCAAACACCTCACATAGAATTGCTTAGGTCAGAAAACCTATAAAGTTAATTACTGATATGAAAATAGCCACAGGACCAAAATGGACTTTAGGTAGACTTTTTGAGAAAATATTTTATTGCCATCTCTGTGTCCTTTTTAGCTTCTGAAGTGCATATGCAGCAGTCATCCCAGCCTTAGGAGGCAAAATGTGGTGAATTAATTCATTAACACTAGCTAAGCAAATGTTTTGTGTTCTATAAGTGTGTATATGTTGTCTTCTTCTTTTTTCAGCTGTTCCTGTTAGGGGTTGCCACAGCGAATAATCACAGCAATCACAGCATATGTGTGTATATGTATTGAAATGTTAACCCTTTGGGGATGTCTGAAACACCTATTATTGCTCCTTTGTCTTTATTTTGCATAGAATCTGGAAGAATTTAGGGGAACAGTAAGAAAAAAAGACTACCCCCCTCACTAATTTCAAATAAAAACCCTATAAAAAGCAAAGATTTCATGAACTTGATATAATTGAAAGAAAGAAACCTACTCCCATTCTATCTGTATATGCTCTAAAACAGATGTGTCAAACTCATGGCCCGCAGGCTGGATGAGTCACACACTGGCCACACCCACATCCAGAAAGGGAAAAAAGTTGTGGTACGTCATGTGATGATACTGTGATGACACAAGGTTGACATCCCTGCTCTAAAAAAAATGACTTTTAAACTTTTTTAGGGGTTTACTTACTGGAAGATTAACATGGACAGAAATGCAAGTTTAGTAATATTTTCAAATAAAAATGTCAACATTTTGTTTGATGAAACCCAAAGTTTAAGTATAAATTTAAGATATTCTGGATTTCCATTTCTGGAAATCTTTCTGACAGTGTCTTTCTGACAGTGTAATTTGTCTCAACATCAAACAGAAGAAAAAGACACTGGCCAGTAGATTTCCTTAGTCACATCAGTCTCCCATCATATCTTAGATCTTTACTCCTGGGAGATGTCATACTTCCTTGTCTGTCTGCAGATTGCTGACTCGGTTCCTCTCAACAATGAGTCGCCCATCATCAGCATATGCCTTTCCTCTTTGGAACAATTATTAAATTCCTCACTTCTTTGGCAGCCAAACTTGTCTCCTTCCCATCTCTGGAAGGCTGGGCAAAATCTTTTTGCTTCCAGAAGTCACATTCCAAGGGATGATCTAAAATTGATACTACAGCTTCAGTGACAAAGACTTCTTTTGTGGACCAAATATTTCCATGAGGAGGTCAGAGATGTTACAGTTTTAGTAACCCTGGTTCTTTAAATGCATGATAAAACTATATGATCTGAACAGGCAGTCTCCCACTAGGGACTGAAGTTCAGCTGCCAAATGCATTTTGGATGCCATTTGCTGACTGAATAGCCTTTAGATCACAATAATAGAGTCTTCTTACCTTCATGGGGGCAGTAATGTGGTTTCAAAGGTTTCCTTCAGTAGGTTATCTTAAAGCAGTAAGATTATCTTCAGCCAAATTAAGTTTTGTGCTGTGGGATGCTTCAGATGTGAAAAATCTTAGATGGGTTTTTAAAAACGGGCAGATAAAAGTAGCCAGAACATAGTAACATTTGTATGTATTTATAACCCTCCAAATGTGTGGGAACATATATTGGTTAAGATACAATAATACTTGTACTCTGTCTTAATATTTGATTGGAAACTTATTTTGAATACCTTTTCCAATCTTATTACCAGAAATATGCCAAGAAAGAAAGATAGGAGAGAATAGTGAATTGCCAATCTTTAAAAAAATGATTGTCCCTAATGCCTGCTGTAGCAAAGATTTTTCAAGGCCTGGCTTTAATAAAAACAAACAAGCAAACAAAGAAAAATGGTCAGACTGAATAGAGATGGACAAAAACCACATTGACATGAATGAAATGCATGAAAGGGTCAAGAAAACTTTTATTTTAAAGTTCTTTGGAGATATATTTCTGTCTTTTCCCCCATTGTTTCCTGGAATGATCACACACCATTCCAGGAAACAATTAAAAAAAAACTGTGGCACTGCATGATTAAGCTCTGATCATCAACAATTTTTTCTCACCCTGGTGCCTTCCATAAACCTGGGACTACAAGTTTAGTAATTTCCAGCTAATGCCATGTCAACTAAAATGATCCAATCTGAAATCTTTTCAAAGGTGACAAATCTAAGAAAGCTACTACACAACTAACTGGATTTATTATTTTGGGGTTTTATTTGCATTTACCATCCATGCTGCACATCTTTAGTGATTGATTGATTGATTGATTGATTGAGCAGCCCAATCTTGGCTTTGATAGAAAAGCTAGATCCCTGGGGAACTACAAAAAATCAGTTTTCAAATTGTTCCCAACCCCACACAGCCATCATTCCTTTAAAAAAAATTGAAACAAAAAGCAAGTGCTCTTAGCTATTGTGTGGTGACACATGCTTCCTGTTAGAACTGATTTTGGGAGTCCACTAAATTCCTTGAGCATACTGTATGCAAGATCTCATTGTAATTGCTTGAAAACAACAACAAGAGGGAGTTGGAGAGAGAGGAAGTAACTGTCTATTCTATTTTTGTTTCTTTCCAGTGACAAGGTTTTTTTTTTCCTCCTTTAATAAAGCAATAAAACATTTCAACTCCATTGCCACTCATTTGCATTTAGCTACATGCCTCAAACTGCAGATGCCCTTTGTCAAGAACTGGTAGGTGTACAAAGCTTCCTTGGGAACATGTTACAGCTCCCTAGTTTTCCTATGTTAGTATTTCTACAGGATGGGTTTATTACCCCTCCCCTTCCTTTTCTGCAATGCCATGAATGAGCCTGTTGTGCAGACAGCTGGATACATCAGATTCTAAGAAGGTCAGATTACATGCAAGGACTGCAACAAGGAAATTAAAATAGATGGAACCACATACTTTCCAGTTTGCTACTCTTTCCTTTTGCTTGCATTGGAGGAATGCTGATTTTGATGGCTATGCTTCTCATGGTTTAGCATCATCAACTCATCCACAATACCTTCCTTCCTTCATTCTGTCCCTCCCTTGCCCTGTAAGTCACAAATTTCAGATTTACTTAAGACAAAGTAGAATCTGGATTTTTGTGTGTATGTGTGGGTGGGTGTGACTGGGAAACAATGCAAGGAACTACGGTGACTGCTTTATAGATTAGATTAGTTAAGGAAAAAGCAGTTAAACAGTGAAGTCCACTATACCACAAGCTTTCCCATTTGCAAAACGTCCCAGTGAATTTTAAAGCCAACTTTGCCGTCACTATCTACAAATAATGCACTTTCAGTATAGTGCTGTCCATATTCATTGGCTTCGGAGCACACAGAGAGTGTTTTTAAGCCTTATTTGTTGGTTGGCTAGATGATGTTTGCATGGGAAAATTGTCTTTGAACAGCAAATGTAGTGAGAAGCTCTGAAAGCTTTAATCATTCCAAGAAGCCAAAATAGCTTTGCAAGTGAAGTGTTATTTCCCAGCAAATCCTTAAAGTGTAGCATATCTGCAAATTTATATGCATGGAAAATTGCACTTAAGGGTTTTTCCCTCCCAAGTGAGCTAGGCAAAATGCAAGTTAGGGGTGGGCATGTCATACAATCTCGAGTGATGAACATATGCACACAAAGACTTGATTTTGTTTCATTGTTCTCTGAAACCAGATTTATGTCCTGAAGATATCAAAAAACTCACAATTTCTCTCCAGTGGTTTGTAGTCAGTGTAATCTGACAGATATTTGTAGAGCAAAACCAAAACCAAGTAATATGTAATGTGATTCAATAAAAAAAAAGAACAGATTAATTTTAGGTATAATTTTCAGTTCTTCATTTCTTTCAATTAATTTTTCGAACCTTAATAAAATTAGCTAAAACTAAGTATGCAGCTTGGCAAAGATCAAGATAAATTGCCAGCTGGCAAATTTACATGCATCTGTGACTCACAACTTTTCAATTTTTCTTTGATTTCTGTCAATATTTTGTGAGCTGATTAGAATGTAATCCTCCTTCATTTCCATTAAGAAAAGAAACTACCCTTTGCACTTCACTGTTCCTTGACAGAAATGAAATAGCTTCAAAATGAATTGCATTAGTTGATAGTTTTCAGAACAAAAAAGCTGACTGCATGTAAATCAAATGGGATTGAGATGAAAATATTGTGTGTAAGAGCTGAAAACTGACATCAGGTTTAGAATTGCAAAGTATTTCTACCGAAAGGGAGGGTGACAATTTTCTGTTCTGATTTATTTGTGTACCACACTAAACTGTATGGGAAAACTCCAGTATAAATAAAAATTAAGCTAAGATCAAGAATAGGGTTGAGGTTAGGTTTAGATTTTTTTGGAATCAAAGCCCAAAATTGGTGTTTCCCACCACCTTTTTCATTTATTTTTCATTTTATTGGTGAAGCACAGTAAAATGCATGGGAAAATCCCATTCCCAGTCAAAATTAAACTAGAATTAGGATTAGGGTTAGAGTTAAATCTGTTAGGAATGTAAAAACTAAAAATTGTTGGGTTGACAATATATTAACCAGGATTGTTACTGTAACTTTAAGAAAATGTGATTGGCTGCTGCTTCCACAAGCGGCCATAAAATGGAGCCAGAATCACTGGCAGATGTTGGTTATTGGTTACTGCTACTATTGCAGAGGAGTTAGAAGAGTGAAGATTTACTGTGAGTTGCTACTGTTTGCAAACTGTGTACCAAACTGTATATTTGATTCTGGACTTTGATTATTGGATTATCCCTCAACTGAACTTTTTGATGACTGACTGATTTGACTGTGTATGAATTCGGACTGATTGATGGACTTTGAAAAACCTCTATTTCCAAGGAAGTAAAAACCTATTTTTCTACTCAATGTCTCTGTATTCTAGTTTGTGTATTTTTCCACACCACTCTCAAAACGCTTTGCTGCACACTCATTCTTCTAATGGGGAGCTGTCCTTAACAAAACCCTTGCAATCAGAGCTGAAAACTGAAGATCATGGTTAGATTTGCAAAGCGTCTTCAAGAAAAATGAAACTATCATCTTTGCATTTGAATCTATTTTTGGACCATTATAAATTACATGAAAAATCATATTCCCAGTAAAATAGGAAATAGGGTTAAGATTAGAGTTAGGCATAGGATGACAGCTTTATGTTTGCACCTTCTGGTGAATGACAGTGAAATGCATGAGAAAGTCCTGTTCTTGGTTAAAATTAAATTACAATTAGGACTAGTGTTAGAATTAAGGTAAGGCTTTCTTGCAGTCAGAGCTGAAAACTGACAGTGTTAAATTTGCAAAGGAGCTTCAAGAAAAATGAAGTTGAGCTTTGCTTTACTTTCCAAATTCATGGAGAACTAACCCTGGCCTAAACCATAACTGGACTTCATGAGATTTTCCATGTAGTTTATTAGTAAATGCAGAAAAGGCAGATTCAAAAGCTATGAGGCCTCCTCTGTGCCATAGGTCTACAAACTCATTTGCAAATTCTACTTTAATCTCCAAATTCACAGAACCTTAACCCTGACCATAATACTAACTCTAACCTTAATCCAAATCCTAATCATAACTCTAACCCTCACTCTAACATTAAGTGTACTTCTACCCCATGGGATTTTCCCATGTAATTTACCAGGAAATGCAGACAAATCTTAAAGGTCACCCAACTATACTGCCATTTTATGAAGCCATTAATAATATCTTATTTTATTCTCCAAATTCATGGAGCCCTAATTTAACCCTAACTCTAACCCTAAACCCAATCCTAACTTTAAATGTAATCCTATTCTTAAACTCAACCCTAACTCAAACCCAAACCCAAACCCAAGACCCTAATCCGTATCCTAACCTGAGCCCAAACCCTAGTCTTAATCCTAATCACAACCCTAATCCACCTCTAACTCTAATTCTAAAATGATGTCCAAGCCTAACCTTCAGCCTAAACCTAAACCTAAGTCCTACTGTAAATATAACCCTAAACATAATAAATTGATTGTCCCATCAAAAAAATCATCATATCGCTCATCTCTGTCTCTCATCTCTATCTACCTATCTTCGAATCTAATCTAATCTAATTTAATCCAACCTAATCCAACCCAACCCAATTCTGTGCAGGGCTCTGCCAAGACCTTTTGCTACCTCAGGCAAAGGTTTGTCCTCCCATTCTGTGTAGGTCACCACCCCCTTGAGTTCAGCTTGATTCCTGGTATATACAGTACATATATTGATGCCGTTTTCTTGGAAGCGGTACAGGAGTAGTTTGCCACTGCTTTCTTTTGACATGTATTTTCAACTATCCTATTTTCCTGCTGGCCTGCTAGTCGCAGGTTTGCTTATCATTGGAGTCTTGTCACTTGGGCCATCAGTTACTGTTACATTCCATGCACTAAGTCTAACAAAACTGGCAGGAACAGGAAATGGAAAAACTTATTCTGTGGTATTAAAGGGTTAAGCTTAAGCCACAAGGCACACATTGTTCTCTATACTTCACTGGCAATCCCTACATTTGATGCCTGGAATTTCCTCCTTAATAATAAGTCTATTCTAAAACAACTCCTAGTAGTTTACAGCATAAAAAGATATGATTAAAAACATAGAATCAACATAAATATAACAACCAGATTATATAAAAAGTGTCCATTTACCCCTCAAATGCCATCTGGAACAGCTCTTATCGACCTAAACTGCTGGCTTACTTTACCTAGTGGTAGAGCTAGCCTTTTATCTTATCTCAAATGTAAAAGGGACTTACAAACACCATTAAAACGATAGAAGTAGTTAAATCCAATGCATCAAATTCTTTAACAAGAAATTCACCAGTGAATTTAGGAACATTCATAAACATAATAAATGCTAAAGTGCATGTAACCTCATAGAAATGCATGAGAAATAAAACAGTCACCGCATCAAAAAACCCCAAACCCTTGAATGACAGAAACTAAAGGCACAGTCGACTAATTTTTGTGTATTATTTTATGGTGACCCTCAGAATTAGTTTTAAATACTTACACAAAATTTATGCTGGACTAAACCAGGTATCTTATTAGAGAAGTCCATTTATTTATGTAATGGATATTTGCTTATTAATTTTGTGAACATGTTTAAATCTCATTCTTCCATTATAAAGCAATGCTCAGGGCTATTCATGTAAAATTATAATAATCCACAAGATATTGCAAACATAAATTTGCTTGGGAAGGTGGGTGCTGGCACAGAAACCTGGAAATAATTGCTTATGTTTGTGTTTGTATGTATGTGTGTGGGTTTTGTGCACCCATACACACATCCATACACATGCACAAAAGCTTTGCAAGGAATGGTTGATAAGACCCAATTTATTTCAAGACATGTTGAGGGTATTTTTCCATCACTAATGGAGTTTAAAGGTGTATTAAATACTTAAGTAACTACTAACTTAAATAGGATGTCACAGCAATTTTTCATAAGGCTGTGCAACTATTTTTCACTTAATGTTTTTGAGAAAAAAATGCTAACTGTATTTCCATGAAGGATGCTAGTGACTCCTAGGGACTGAAAAGAGATGGTTACTGAAGTTTCTCCGTTATTTATGGTTTTATAAAACAGACATTTCCAAGTTTTTTAGAAATGAGAAATATATGAAGTAACACCAGGATAACTATGCATCAGACTTGTCAAAAGAAAAAAGAAAGCTTCTTCATAGCTTAGGTCACATTGCAGAAAAGGAATATCTGTGTCTCTCTTAACTTGAATCCAACAGAAGTTCAAAAATTGTGGCTCTTCCAATTTCACTTTTTTTTTTTCTGCTATGCATGGACAGGCTTGTCTTGCAACTCTAGTATTTTACAATTAGGAAGGATATTGAAGGCCTTTTGCAAGATCCAGAAAATAAATTAAAATCAATCATGATTCTTTTTTAAAAAAAATTGTTTATCACATTTTCACCATGCACAGTTTTCACAAATTAGTATGTACAAACCTACATGTATATTTTCTTATAAAATCCTTCCAGTAATTCCCTACCTCTATAAATTAAGAGCTTTTTCTTACCAATATGTATTACTACAAGCTAACTTTTTTATTAATATGCTTTGCATGTGTTCCAAATACATTGCATAATTTTCTTTTAACAATTAGGTTAATGGAACACTTGCATTATAGAATATAAAATAGCAAGAATGAGGAAAGCAGATACATTTTATAAGAATTCCTATTTCATAAACTGGACATCAGTATGAAATACCTCCTATAGATCTCAACCACTGATTTGCCTCTGAATCATGAGTTTTCTCTTTCTTTTATGATTGTGTATATTCAAACAGAGGATAGTTATCTGCCAGATATTCTAGTGGATACTGAACTGAATTAGATGATCTCTATGATAGATCATCTCATAGATATCATAATCACTATGACTCCTTCCACTTCTATAATCTTTTTCAGGAGCTCACACTCAAACCTGAAAGCAAATGGCAAATCTAAAAATGTCAGAATGTGTAAATAATTGAAGAACTGACTCTATGAAGAAAGTAGAATTACTACATGCCTTATTGATATTGTTGGGGTTGGAGCAAGAGTTTCTCAAGGAATCTTTCAAGCAACCCTGTATATCATACCTATAAAATTGTGACTCTTTCAAATTACCAAACATCTGGTTAATCCATTTGATTAATCCAATCAAATAATTTAACAACTGGTTATCTGCCCTAATGATCAGTTGAACCAACAGTTCTCTGAACTGCTTATAAAGTTAACAACCGGTTCTAGTGAATAGGTGAAAAATGGTTGAATCCCACCTCTGTGTTAATCCACTGAAAATAGAATTTAGTCAAGGAATTGAAGATGATGATTGTCTACCTAGATATCTGGATATATATTTTCCTTCCAGGGCAGAAGAGAGCATGTCAGTATGGCAGTAATATCAACAGGAAATAAGAAGTTAGATTTTCAGCCCTTTTAGTTTTGCATACAGCAGTGGTGGTGAACCTTTTACTTACTGAGTACCAAAAAGTATGTGCTTTGTGCATGCCATCCGCACTTGCGTGCGACTCCTCCATATGCGCTGCACGTGCAACTGCACCACCTGTGCATGCATGCAGTTTTTGCATGTGTAAAGCACGTGTGCTTCACGCAGGAACTCATGGACACATGAGCAATTGCATGTGCATGTACATGAGAGCTCTGAAGACCAGCTGGATTTCCTGCTGCAATTGCACACCCAGGGACCAGCTGGGGCTCTGCAATCACGCATGCATGCATGCGCAATCACATGTACATGCTCAGCTGAAGGTAAGTTGGCTGACAGCTTGTGTGCCCAGCAAGATGGCTCTGCGTGCCATCTGTGGCACCCATGCCATAGGTTCGCCATCACGGGCATAGAGAGTAATTGGGAAATGTATAAAAGATTTGCTAAAGAAAGACTAGATTATGCTAGACTAGATTATACTAAAATTATAGGACTGTAAGAGACATTGGAGATCTTCTAGTCCAATCTTCTATGATGGCAGAAGACCTTATGTCATCTTGGACAAATAGTTGTCCAATCTTTTCTTGAAAACCAAGCCCCCAAACAGGACCTTTAGGTACCCCACTGCATACATTCCACTGGATGCATCCCTCCATGGAGATTTAGTTCCATTGAGGACTACACAGTGTGGTTGGTCAGCCAACTGCAAATCCATCTGTCTATCCCACATTGTTCCATTTAACCAAGAAGTAGGTTGTGGTCTATTTTGTTAAACGCCTAACTGTAGACTTAGTATATCTATAACATTTCCTTGATCCATGATCACTTTATGAAAGAAGGCAATAAGGTTTGATCTGTTTTTAACAAAGCCATGTTGGCTTCTGATAATCACTTTATCTTTTCTAGATGCTCACAAATACATTGCTTGATTATCTTTTTCAGGATTTTTTTCAGATATTGATGTCAAGCCAATTGATCTGTAGTTTCCATGTTCTTTTTCTTTTTTTATAGATTGGAAATATATCAAGCCCTTTCTATCCTCTGACAGTTGCCCCATGCTCCAGGAACTGTGAAAGAAGTTATGAGTTCACATCTGCCAGCTCCTTCAGAACCTTGGAATGTAAATCATCTGGTCTTGGTAATTTGAATTCATCTAGAGTAGAAAAGTAGTTTCATAACAATTTCTTGTCTATTTTAACTTAACACAACTATCTTAGTTATTTTTAAAGGAAACAAATGCTGCTAAAAGCAGTAATTTCAGAAAGATGATCTTGTATGACTTAAAGTACAACAAAAATTACCCCAAAGATCTCAAAAAATATCCTTTTTGTACAGTTATTCTGGAGTACATTGAGAACCCAGGTAAGGAAAATTACTTACATACATCTCTAAATCATCCATTCAAGAAATAGTAATACAAACCAGATCAGTATCTTGATTTATGATGTAGCTGTGGAAAATGAATGTTTGTTTTTACTTAAAATATTTTGAAAGTGTTAAAATTCACTCTGGACCTCTAGCAAGATCTACAGCCGTACTGCAGTATTGCTTTAGTGTTTATAATAGCCGGTGACAAATAAGAAAACCAAACTTTCAAGCCCCATAACTACCTGACACACAGTTACAGTTATGTCTGGATGGAGGACCAAAAAGAAGAGCAGATGTTAAATAGAAGATGGATCCTCCTGCATGTCTGGAATACATACGAGGAGTCGGAAGATCCTTTTATTGAGACACTTACACTTCGTGGGTGCCATATCACTTGAAAGCCATTTTCAAGAATTTTTCCCACTGATTTAGTTGCATAATGATTCTCCTTGAAACTTTGCAACATCCATCCCAAGATATGATAAATATTAAAAATTCTGTTTTAAAAAAGGGCATATTAATACCTCATTTACAACATTGTCTATGGAGATTCTCAGTCATCCTGGCCATGGTTGTCTCAAAGGTGATTTTTCAAGAAGCAATTTGACTTTCTTTCTTTCTTTCTTTCTTTCTTTCTTGGCCACTTGGAGGTTTGTTTGTGTGCTTAGGGTCACCTGAGTAGTGCAAATGGGTGTGGAGTCTTCTTGGAACTGCTGAAAGGACTGTGTTGTGAAGCTTTGCTTTCTGCAGGGTGTTTTCTGCCCTGTGTCCCTTCACTGCCAAATAAAGGCACAAACCTCTGGGGATGAGTCTTGTTGTCTACATCTCAAACTGAAGCACAAATGGTTCATGTAGTGTGCAAACTCATTGAGGACCCCAAGGATACCAACAAACCTCCAAGTGGCCTCAACAACTCTCTTAAAGAATGCAAATGGCCAGCTGTCTACAAGGAATATAAATCCTTCCATTCCCCACCATCCAGTCAGAGCTAAAAAAGCTTCTTGGATGACAAGTGAAATGTCTTCAGAGAAACACCAGAAATTCCAATTGCCTCTTGATAAAGAACCTTTGGGACCACAATGACCTGGATGGCTGAGAATTTCCTTAGACATTTATCTATGAACTTTGGGCTGAACATCCTTTGAATGGTGTGGGAGCATGAACAGATTTCCAGAAGAATTGCAGACTACAGGAACTATTTTCATTTTAGTTTGAGATGCAGACAATACAAACTCATCCCCGGAGGCCTGTGCCTTTGTTCAGCAGTGAAGGGACACAGGGTAGAAAACATCCTGCAGAAAGCACAGCTTCGAAACACAATCCTTTCAGTAGTTCCAAGAAGACTCCACACCCAAACAAGCCACCAAGTGGTCCAGTGGTGGGATTCAAATAATTTAACAACTGGTTCTCTTCCCTAATAACCAGCTGAAACAGCAGTTCTCCGAACTGCTTAGAAAGTTAACAACCAGTTCTAGTGAATAGGTGCAAACTGGTTGAATCCCACTTCTGAAGTGGCCTCAACAATTCTCTAAAAGAATGCAAATTCTTGCATTCATCATCCAGTCAGAGCTGAAGAAGCTTCTTGAATGAGAAGTGAAACATCTTCAAAGAAAAACAAGGGAGTCCAGTTGCCTCTTGAAAAGCACATTTGGGACATTCACAGTATACTGCATTCAGGGTAAATGAATTAACTATGCATGGAGACATGGGTTGTATTTTCCATGGATTTTTGGAAATATTTTAGAGGGTGTTATTATTGCATTATTATGCTCAAAGTACTCTGCCAAATGATAAACTTGTTCATTCCAACAGAGTAAGTAAATCTACATATAACACTCTTTGCTTTCATTTTCTCATTCCATTGAAGGAGGATTTTCTTTACACAGCCATTGGAGACCACAAGAAATAGTGGATCACAGATAGAAGAGATAAATAGATGCATCTTAAAATGTCCTTTTGTTGGGCAGGGAGTGGGGTAGAGAAAAAGACAACATTCTTAATTGTCTCTATTTACTTTCTGTGAATATGTCATATAAATTTAATGAGCAAAATCACTTTACAGGAATTCTAACAGTGAATCATGTTTCTTTTAAGTATATGTAAAACTATTGGCCTTGATTTGAGGATAACTCTCTTTAGTATAATCAATACTGGGGCAATCAGATAAGAACATTCTACTGTTTTATTAAAGGATCCCTAATTTAAAACTCAATAACTCTTGCAAACCCTTAATCAGAGAAGATGCCCTGGGAAGCGTTTAGCTAAGTGATCTTATAACACTTGATCTTTTTTCGTGCTAAGGAGCCATTTAACAGACTGACAAGTCTGTTTCCTATTCTTTGCCATTTCCGTTATGTATGAATAAAAGACCTCATGAATGAATAAAGGACCTTTCTTTATGAATGAGATGGCACAACATGCTAGATTAGATTAAAATGAGGTTGCCATTCAGCCTGTTGTGAGATTGATCTTTGCCATTTCCCTCAGGGAGCTATAGCAGCAATTTTTTTTAACGTGTAGTGTGTTTTATAAATTCTACAGTTGTGTTTTATTAATCCTAGTTTAGCATGTTGTGCAAAGCTGCCTGGATTAAACAACTCAGAGGGACTAACTTTTAACCCCTAAAATAACCCAATCAGCAGCCTAGAATCATGTCTTGAATGATATAATGGTTGGAAGATTCCTTAAAGATAGAGTTGTCCAGCTTCTTTCCCAATGACTCCTTCTGGAAACAGAGGGAGAATTATGTCTCTGTCACCATTTCCCTTTCATGTACATCACCATGTCTCTAAAGGAAAGGCCAAGGGTCTAGAATGGTGATATCGATCCTGGTTGGGCACTGTTAGGAATGTAAAACTAACAATTGTTGGGTTGACAATATATAAACCAGGATTGTTACTTTAAGAATTGTTATTTTACCTTTAAGTGCTGTAACTTTAAGGAAAGTATGATTCATCAAGCAGCAATAAGAGGAAGCCAGAATCACTTGTAAATTGTGGGTTACTGGATTGTGGGTTACTAGTTGTTGGTTACTGATTGCAGGGTGTTGTATTAACCAGCATGGATTTACTGTGAGTTTTGCTACTGTTTGCAATCTCTCCTTACCGAACTGTATATTTGTTTCTAGACTTTTATTATTGGATTATGTTTTATTTCGAGAAATAACGGCAATCGCAAGGTTGCTTTAGTGAAATCAGCTCTTTTTATTTATAGGATCAGTCAGAACAAGAACGAAGAACAGCCGTGACAAAACCTCTATTTATACTATATACAAGTGTGTGGAGTAAC
>JAEANM010008067.1:0-17258 GCA_017656035.1 Myanophis thanlyinensis | reverse complement strand
TCTGTGGATGCTGGTATCAACCATCAGTGCCTGTCAATAATATTTGTGATACATTTTTAAAGGTTCAGTTGCCTGAGTTTCATGTTTAATGAAAAAAGTATAATAAATAATAATAGGTATATAAATATGATAAATAAATAAATAAATAAATAATAATAGATGATAATGATAATGTTAATAATAATAATAAAAAATAACAAATGAACACCGGCCCCTCCCCAAATATCTCATCCTGAGGGGGAGGCTAAAATGGGGGCGGGTCCCGGGCTGCCCCCTCGCTTTCCTCCTGCCCCGGCCTACCTCACCGGGCTGTTGTGGGAGAGAGGCCGCCACCCTCGGGTGTCCCTCCCCTTCAGGCCGCGGCAGGGCAGGGCAGGGCCAGGCTGGGCAGGGCAGGGCCGGGCGCGAGCGTGGCTGGGGCGCAGGCCGCGGCCTCTCTTTCCCCGCCTCTTCCGAGAGCGGCCTGCCCGCCCTGCCGCCCGCCAGGCCCGCCGCTCGTCGCCCCCGCGCGGCCGGAGGCTCCCCGAGGCTGCCCAGGCTTCCCTCCGCCCGGCTCTCCCTTCGCGACGCCGCTTCTCCTTCTCCTTCTCCTCCTTCCTTCCTCCTCCGGCAGCCGGTGGGAGCGCGTCTCCGGGCGGCCCGTCCCGCGGCCAGCGCAGCTCCATGGGGCCGGCGGCGCGGCGGCGGCGGAGGGCGAAGGCGGCCGCCCAGACTCCTCGGCCCCCTCGCCGGCGGCGGCCGTGAGAGAGAAAGAGAGAGAGAGAGAGACGGAGAAACCGAGAAGGGAGAGAAGCTGAGAAGCGCCGCCCGCTTCGGACCCGGCGCCACCGCCGCCCCTGCCCTTCCCTGAGGCGGGCCTGCGGCTCGCTCCGGGCGGACGGACGGACGGAGGGAGGATGGCGGGGGCTCCGACCCAGCTGGAAGCCGGTGAGGCGGGAGGGGAAGGAGGCTGGGGCGTTGTGGGGCGGGGGTCTTCGACGGGTGGGTAGGGGGTCTTGGACCGGCCTGCTCTGACCTCCCTTTCTCCCTCCCTCCCTCCCTCTCGGCAGAGCTCTATTACCTGATCGCCCGCTTCCTCCAGTCGGGACCCTGCAAGAAATCGGCCCAGGTGAGACAAGGGGGTCTTGGGGGATGTTATAGAGGGATGGGTGGGGGGCTGGAAAAAAGAAAGGGGTGCCGGTGGGGGCTGGGGTCGCGGACGCCCCCTCCTCACCCCCCTTTGTCTCTCTCCTCTCTCCGCAGGTGCTGGTGGCCGAGCTGGAGGAGCACCAGGTAAGGGAGCCTAAAAATGGGGATGGGGACCCCACAAGGAGTCCCCCTGCCTCCTTTTAAAGGACTGGAGTGGGGGGGGTCTTCCTGATGTGGGACCCCTTGGCCTAGAGCTAATGGGGGGGGGGGAAATCATCCTGATGCGGGACCCCTGGACTCAGGTTTTATTCCTACTGGGAAGGGTCCTTCTTTTATGTCTCTCTCTCTGTCTCTCCCCCACCCCACTTTCTCTTCATAAAGGGAAAATAATGTTATAATGTTTGTGCATCTTTTTATAATGTTTGTGCACCTTCCCTGCATCTCTCTCTCTCTCCATCTGTGCAAGATGCATCCGCCCCGAGTCCTGAGGGAGAGGGGGCGGTGTATAAATTAAATTAAATAATAAATAAATACTACTGCATGCGAACACGCACCCATGCATGAGGTGAGAGTTAGAGCCCCCGCGGTCCACCAACCCGTGGTCCGTGGACCACGGGTTGGTGGACCGCGAGAAAATTGTGATGGGTCCGCGGAAAAAATTATTTGCAATATTTTTTATATTGCACTAAACCCGGGGTCAGTCATTAGGCGGGTCATATGAGTTGGTCCACGGGATTTAAAATTATGAATTTAGGGATCCCTGAGATCCAAAAAGTTGGGGACCCCTGAGCTAGACCGTGAAGAAAGCAGGGTTTTTTTCTCCTCCCAAGGTTTTGCCTGTTGGGCTTAAATCCAAAAGCACTGGACCTTTTCTAGGCTTTCCAAGACTCTCTGGACTTTTTTTCTATATTTCCCGGACTTGAGACCCTGCTCATTTCTGCTATGGGATTGGGTTTTTTTGGGGGGTGGGGTGGGGGGAAGGCAGCAAAGAGGTGAAAGGAGGGAAAGAGGTGGAAAAAAACTTTTTTTTAACCCTTTTAACCAGGGTTGGTTGGTGGGACAGCCTTTTTTGATGGCTCACACTGGACAAGGGACTAGCTCCATATGAATAGAAGGCTACCTTTGCCTTGAGATAGCCAAATGCAAACTCAGCCTTTGGGGAGGGGTGTGTGTGTATGTCCAGAAATATATCCTAGAGATTTCTGCAAAAGTCAGACGCAGGTGGCTCTGGGGGGAAGACATTCCCATCTGTGAAGTTAAACCAAGGTGTGGTTTGGTTTTGATGGAATATGGCATAGGACCCTTCATTTATTAATTAATTTATTAATTTATTTATTAATCATATTTATATACCGCCCCATCTCCCTAAGGACATTTGTGAGCTGCAGTTCCTAGCTTGGCATGTTTGCAGCTTCTGGACTAAAAACCATAGTTTTAAGAAAGCGCAGCGTGTAAAATGCAACCTCTGTGCATATTATGGATTAGCAAAAAACCACAATGATGGTGGGGGGCAGAGAAGGGAGTTGTTTGACCTTCCACTTCCTCAAAGTATTTAAGAGAGAGCCAACAACTGTTTCCCCTCCTCTTTGCTAGCTGATCCCCAGGCGCTTGGATTGGCAGGGAAAGGAACACCGAAGAAGTTTTGAGGATCTGGTGAGTGAATATCGGTTTTTAAATTTCAGCATTTATTTTAGTGGCGGGAGGGGGGGGGGGCTTGCTTGGGATGGGGGGACCAGCCTGTTTGTTTGTTTAGTTTCACAGCTGCGGTAGAAAATCTGGGAAAAGGAAAAAGTGTGGATGTTAGGAGTCGGTAGTTGGCTGGTTTGTGGTATTTTCTCTGTGATTTTATTTTTTTTCTTCCCAAGAAAATCAGGGAGGGTTATTTAAGGGCACGTACAAGAAGTTTCAGCCCAGACCAATAGTGCTGCGTCTATCAGATAGGACTTCCTTGTGGGAGATGAGAGGTGCCAGCTGATTGGTTGTACCTTTCAATACAGGAACCGAGGGAAGGAGGTGTTTTTTCTTCTTTTTTTCATTTTTCTGTATAAAAAAATATTATCCCTTTTCTCCCCCAGACCCTGTCATGTTAGAGTCAGAAAGAAAACCTATTGCGGGACGGTGATATTTAGTCCCCATTCTAAGTCTGTTTAGGACCCTGATGACAAAATGTGTAAATGAATTTTTAAACATAAAAAACTATATTTGGCTTGCGGAGGTGAGAACGTGCCTATCGTTTTAAATGAAGAAAAGTCCTGCGTTTCCTTGTGAAATAAGAGAGTTGTTCTCCCAATTTATACAAAACAGTAATAGCAATATATAAATATATATATGTCTTTGATTAAAAAGTTTTGACTGGCACGTGTTCATTATAGCTCTTTATTCCGATAAAAGAATAATACAGAAATGGAATTCATAGACAGCCATTCCCTGAACACAGACCTCTAATGCACGGGTGCAAATTAATTTTGCTAGATGCAAAGTGTGTGGGATGACCTTTTCAGTTCTGATTTGAAAATCAGTTGCACAGTAGGTGAATATTACATTTGATACTACGTAATCAGTATACCACAATTGTTTATGCTTGCATTCTATGGTGGCTTCAGTGGGAATACACATTTCTATTGTAGCTTTTTTTGCAGTGTGTATGTGTCTTCAGCTCAAGGTTGACAAGGCCCTGCAATTTTCTTGGCAAGGTTATTTATTTATTTATTTATTATTTAAATGTCTAAACCGCCACTCTCCCGAGGGACTCGGTGCGGTGCACAACCATCTAAAAAAGTAGTGACGAACAACAGTTAGAAACAAATATAAAATATAAAATTAAATAGTTAGCAATTATAAAATTATAAAATTTAAAATTTAAAAAAATTTAAAAAAAACCCCAATTTTCAGAAGTGCTTTGCCATTGCTTCCTTTCCAAAGTTGACAGAGAGTGACTGGCCCAAGGTCATCCAGCTGGTTTTGTGCTTAAAGCGAGACTTGAACTCATGGTCTCCCAATTTCTAGCCTGGCACCTTAAACGCTACACTGTACTGGCCTTCCCTTTTTTGTGGCATGAATGGTTGTATCAGTATATCAAGTGCCTTTATATAAATTGGGAACACTGAGAGTAGAAGAAAGTAATAGCAAACTTTTCTAAATACTATTGGCTCAATGTCTTATCTGCGTTGGTTCCATATGCTTGCTTTGTTTCAAACATTTTTAAGGAAATAGTTCAAAACCCAGAAATTTTTGTATGTTGTGTGTAGGCATTTATCCGGTCAAATTAATGGTAAACTAACATACTGAACACCTCTCCGAGGAATGCTTGTGAACTGGATCAGGGATTTTGCAATTTTCAGTGTTGATTTTCTTTAGAACAATGTTTTCATTTGTACTTTTTAACTTTCAGTTTTATTGTCATAGGCCAGAAGACATGCCTGTCTATGAAGTAATTTCCTTTATCTTAAAGTGTAAATACAGTGGAGAGCAGAGTGAATTTACTTAGTCATTCAGAATAATCCCAGTTTTATCTTGCAACTGATAATTTCTTAGAAAGCCAATATCAGTTTGCATATCTTTTTCTGACTTTTGGGAAGTTTCCAGCATGTTTATGGCAGTTTTCTTTTGACATTAACTGCTGTTTAAATAGGGGGAAAGTTGGAATAATAAGGGATACGGTTCCTAAGAAATAATCTGTGTGACTAGTGAGATGAAACCTTATTTAAAACTTGATTTGCTGAATTGTAATAGACACTCCTTTCCTCTTTACCCTTTTCATATATTAGCCTGTCTGTTTTAATATTTCATACCAGTATTAAACAATTGAAATAATCCAATACGGTTTGGAGATAAAGGTAAGATTTGTGAAACTGCATAAAGAATTGCAGTTTTCATCCCCACTCATACTAAGAGCTGCTTATCCTCTTTATTCTTGTTTTAATCAGCTAAGACTGAAATGATTTTGAATACATCTTAGATGAATTATAGTTTGTAAGACTGTAGTCCTTGATACACGTATCTATCAGGGAGCTCAAGAAACTTACTTGTAAAAGTACATAGCATTATCCTTCAGTATGACTTCTCATGATGCCTTTGTGTGTGTTTCTTTTCCTGGTTTGTATTAACATTCCCAAAAATCCACATCACTGCCATGCTAGCTGTTGCCAGTGAGAGTTAAAAAAAAAGGTCACGTCCAATTCCATCCGCACTTCCACTTTTGTAATTTAAAAAAAAAAAAACCTTGAGTAACTTTTACGCCTGAACAAGGTGAATTCCAAAGAGCAAATCCAATTTGCTGTGCACCCCTGTTTGTTTCTCCTGCTCAGTTAAATTAGGAATAAAACTGCCATAAAGCAATGATGGACACTGCTTATGAAAATGTAGATGGCCTGAGAAGGCATTGTGCTATACTCTGGTCACCAGCTGAATAATAATGGACACTGTTCCTAAAAGGTGTGAAATTGCCCCTCCCTTCTTTGTGATTGCAGCTGTTTTTACAACACAAAGGGGCTTTTATTATTTTGTTGACCCCCTGCCTTTAGCCAAATACTTTGCTACCTTCAGCTCTCCAACTCTCTCAATGTCCCTCCATTAACACCTGTCTGCCAGCATCAAGTAGCTCTTAATTTACAAATGAATTGCATCTATAACATTTGACTGTCCCAGTCTGTTTAGGAGCTTATTTACTTCTTTATCTTACTTCATATTTCAGTAAAAAGGAACACGGGGATAAAAAAATACAAAAGCATAGACTATAAAATCTGAAGTCTTCAACAGGAAGATTGCAAACGTATATTTAAGTTGTAAATATAATTTTTACTCCATTTGTCGCAGCCCAAAAAACCCCCAGCAAAATCTCTATTATAGGCTCTGTTTTGACACACTGTCACTATGTGTTAAATACTTGGCTTTTCAGCCCCACAGTCACAATTTGGTGGTAGTATTTTGTCCCACTTACAGTGGGCATCTGAGCATCTATGATGACCAGTGCAAATTTGGTTCATTGTTGTCCATATCACTTGGGGCTGATCAAATCCAAATCCATTTTTCCAAAATACAAAGAAAGAGTTTCGACATTGTGTTTTTAGACGTTTATTCTGTATAAAACGCTAAGGGTAAAAACTGATTGTTTTTATGGTGTACAGTTCATTAGGTATCCCAACTGCAATGTTACCTCCATTACCTTGAGCAACTTGTATTGGTTTGTTCTGACATTGATTGAATTGTACTTATTTCTGCTCCTCTAAGGCAGTCTTCTCTGATAGTTTAATTAAAAAAAACAACAACCGATTCTTTGTCTTATAGTTGTATAAATTTATTTAATAAATGGTATTCTTTTCTTCCCAAAATATGGCAATAATCGCTAGGTGAAATTACTGTGAAACAGACACTGGCAAACAATCATCCTTAGCTTTCATAGCTAAAACCAACTTCTCTGTTCAGACAGCATCGGAGTTAAAGATACCTTTTGCTAAGCCTTAATGGGACGTCTTTGATTTTGGCTAATTGCAACGTGGGAAACAGCTATGGAATTATATAAGCCCTGCTTTATAGAGTAGCATGTTGCATGAACCAGTTGGAGTTTATTCTCTAATCTGTAATTAAAATAATAGTTAAAGGTGTTGCCGGGGGTAATCCGACATGCATCTCTGCTCCTCAGTTCTTAGATTTAAAGTTTCTTCTTTCCATGCTTGCTTATGGGTTTTGCAGAGAGCTGCATTTGGCTATTGTGGGAAACTGGATCTCTTGGTAAGAATTACTCGAGGCATTTAGATCTCCAGTCTTTCTGATACGATTTTCATAATATATCAAGTATGTAGTGATTAAAGACGCTGAACTTGTCAGCTGGAAAGCTGAAGACCCAAGCACCCTGCAATGGGTGAGCACCCATTCCTTACCCCAGCTCCTGCCTGCCGAGCAAGTTCGAAAGCGTGTGAGTAGATAAATAGGTACCATTTTGGCGAGAAGCTTCCATGTGCTTTTGGCATATAGTTATGCTGGACACATGACCACGGAAGGGTTTTCAGACAACACTGGCTCCTTCGGCTAAGAAACAGAAATAAGTGCACCCTCCTGGAGACAAACTCAACTGGACAGGGGAAGCCTTTACACTATTTACGGTAATTGGTGAAGCAGTTTATTTCCTTTTATTCATTTTTATCGGCCTTTTCTCGTGGTGGTGTCCCTAGCACAGTGGTGGCGAACCTTTTACTTACCGAGTGCCGAAAAGTACATGCTTTGCGCGTACCATCTGCACCTGCACGCGGCTCCTCCATATGCGCTGCATGTGCATGTGCACCCTCTGCACATACATGCAGCTTTTGCATGTGCAATGCACGCGTGCTGCACACAGACACGCACGCACGAGCAATCGCGTGTGCATGTGCAGGGGAGCTCCGAAAACCAGCTGGCTTTCCTACTGCAATTGTGCACATGCACAGCGGAGGCCCAAAGACCAGCTGCGTCTCTGTAATCACGTGTGTGTGCAATCGCATGTGCATGCTCAGCTGGAGGTAAGTTGGCTGACAGTTTGTGTGCCCAATAAGATGGCTCTGCGTGCCACCTGTGGCACCCATGCCATAGGTTCGCCATCACGGCCCTAGCACCTCCTATAATTTCCTAGAAGAACCACCTTGTGGTAAAGGTCCAGTTGAGAAAAAAGGGACCGGCTCCAGTCTGCATGATGACTGAAGGCACGTTGGGTGCAGGGTCTCCTCATTTCTGATCCAGTGCTTGCGCCATTCCTGAAATATGTGAAAATCCAGTTCGTTCTTTCTTGGCTGCCTTAACTGTGCTTTGAACGAGATAGAAATCTCAGATACTTGGAAAGTTGTAGAAGACAGAATTCAACTGTCCGTACAACGTAATGCACGTAATGTGTCTTTTAAAAAATTTAATTTGCCCTGATCCTTTGTCTCTAACCTGAAGTGAATGTTGGCTATCTCTTTCTTCGGGAAAGAACATTAGTAGAATTTTTCTGTGGTTATGTTAGTTGTTGCACACACAGATTCCAAGTGTTTAATAACTATTAAAAATGTGTGGCCTGTGTCTAAGTCTGCCTCTGCAGGTAAATTGTAGCAAAGAGATCCAGCTGCAGACAACTAAAATCTAAAGCATTCCAGTTATACGGGGAGCAGCCACTTTAGTCTGCCTGTCAAATTTGGGAGGGTGGATGGGAATCCCTGTTACAGGACACAATAAGAGAATAATTCTTAATTCTATGTTGAGAACCAAAGGTGTGTTTGATCTTGCACATCCCATCCCTGCCAAGCTGAATAGCTTTCCCAAATTTGCACAACAAACTGAGCATAGTCTTGACTAGCTAAGAATGTTGTATGGAGAGTCTTCGACTTAAGACCACAATCGAGCCCAAAATTTCTGTTTCTACCTTGACTTCTTCTTTGCCTCTATCAAATTAAGATTGGACGTGAACAATGCCTGCTTATGTTTTTTTTTTAATTTTAAAAAATATTCAGGTAGCGGCCAATGCTCATATCCCCCCGGATTACCTTCTCAAAATTTGTGAGCGAATTGGACCCCTATTAGATAAGGAGATCCCACAAAGTGTACTCGGAGTGCAGACTTTACTAGGAGTGGGACGGCAGTCTTTACTAAGGGCAGCCAAAGGTAAGACATTCTTCTTTTACTTATATTCCACCTTATAGAGACAAGGAAAGTAACTTGCAGCCAAAGTCACGTGCGTTAGAACTAACCCCAGGCGTATCTTACCAGAAAATTACAATAAAGCAAATACATACTTAATTTTACATGTTTTAACAGCAGCGAGAATTGTATATGCAATTGGACAAATGAAGATATTCCTACAGAGGAAAGTGTAATAAAGAAAATACTAGAATGTGCCGAGATGAACAGATTAACAATGAAAATTAAGGATAAGGAGGAAACAAATTTTTTTAACATGGGAGACATTTTATCAGTGGCCTAGAAAATAGAAGCAGAAGTTAGAAACTTAAAATTGAAAAGAATTTAACTAAATAATATAAGGCGAATAATGCAGGATAAGCAAATATTATTAATATGTTTTGATGATAATTGTTATAAATAGCATCATTAAAATCTTTGTTATCATTATTCAAAATTAGTTGTACCCAGACAACACCCTGTCAATGGGAATATTCCCTCCTCCCCTTTAGTTACAGCGTAACTAAAACGGGTTAAATGAAAACCTTAAAAAGTTATTGAAAGAAAAGGGGTCTTTTGGAAACATGGCTTTTCTGACATGTTCTTGGTTTTTGAAAAAAGAACCAAAACCATTTCCAGCAAACAGCTTGACAGAGAAGAAAGGGATGGGAAAGAGCAGAGAAGGGGTACTGACGTTGGTAGTTTTGAGCAGGGGGAAAAATAATAATAACTGGGCTGCAGAGGTCAAGTCCTCAGGTTCTGATCCACTCTGAATCCCATTTGCACAGAATGCAAGCACACGGCCTGGAAGGGTACTGCGTTTGCAGCCCTGCATCGGGGAAGACCTCCCGAAGTCCCCATAAACTATGGGAGGCCACCAAATGTGGGTAAGGAATCACTTTCTTACATGCTAATGTTATAGTCCAGTGTTTGCTTATTTATTTCCAACTCTTCTTCTTCTTTCAGCTGTTCCCGTTAGGGGTCACCACAGCGAATCATCTGTTTCTACCCAACTCCATCCTCAGCATCCTCTACTCTCACCCCAATTAACTTCATGTCCTCTTTTAGCGCATCCATATATGTCCTCTTTGGCCTTCCTCTTGATTTCTTGCCTGGCAGCTCCATCTCCAACCTCCTTCTACCAATATGGCCACTCTCCCTCCTCTGCGCATGTCCAAACCATCTCAATCTGGCCTCTCTGACCTTGTCCCCAAAACAGCCAACCTGAGCTGTCCCTCTGATGTGCTCCTTCCTGATCCTGTCCATCCTGGTCACTCCTAAGGAGAACCTCAACGTCCTCATCTCTGCTCCCTCCATCTCTGCCTCTTGTCTTTTCCTCACTGCTACAGCCTCTAACCCAGACAGCACAGCTGGTCTCACTACTCTCTTGTACACCTTTCCTTTGATTCTTGCTGACACACTTCTGTCACACAACGGTCCTGACACCTTTCTCCACCCATTCCAACCCACCTGCACTCGCCTCTTCATTATTCATTCATTTATTTATTTCTGTCTATCCTGCCTTTATTATTTTTACAATTAATTGAAAGTGGCAAACACATTCAAGGTACCCTTCTCCTATTTCTCCCCTCCAAACAATATATGTGAGGTGGGTGGAATTGAACAATAGCAACAGCGCTTAGACTTATATACCGCTTCACAGTTCTATATAGCACACTTTGACTGGTTTATAGAGTCAGCATATTGCCCCCAACAATCTGGCTCCACATTTTACCAACCTTGGAAAGATGAGTCAACCTTAAGCCAGTCAGGATCGAACTCCTGGCAGTGGGACGCGTTAGCCCGCAATGCTGCATTCTAATCACTGCGCCACCACAGCTTCCTAGAGAACGACTGGCTCAAAGTCACCCAGCTGGCTTTCATGGCTAAGGCAGGACTTGAATTCACGGCCTCTGGCTTTCTAGCCTGGTACTTTAACCACAATAAGTGGTTAACCACAATTTAGTGGATCAGTTTGGAAATGGTGGCCTGCTGTTGCAAGGCTAAAATAGAAAAGATTTATTTTCTACCCAGTTGCTGGAACTGGACATGTCTAGTCTGATGAAAAGAAGGCCTAGGGGTGATGTGATAGCAGTCTTCCAGTATCTCAGGGGCTGCCACAAAAAAGAGGGAGTCAAGCTATTCTCCAAAGCACCTGTGGGTAGGACAAGAAGCAATGGAAGGAAACTAATCAAGGAGAAAAGCAACCTAGAACTAAGGAGAAGCTTCCTAACAGTTAAAACAATTCATCAGTGGAACAACTTGCCTCCAGAAGTTGTAAATACTCCAACACTGGAAGTTTTTAAGAAGAGATTGGACAACCACTCATCCAATATGGTGTAGGTTTTTCTGCCTGAGCAGGGGGTTGAACTAGATGACCTCCAAGGTCCCTTCCAACTCTGTTATTCTGTTCTATTCTTTTTCTCTCCTCTCCTAATAACAAAAACATGGCTGCTATTTGAAGCCAAAGAATCCATCATAATTTTAGGAATGCAACCTGGAACAGAACGATTAAATTAGGACAGTGCTTCATTGTAACTTCAACTTAGATACCCTCAATTCAAGTTCAAAGAATTTGCCGGTCATTGAGCGAATAAACATTACTGTGACTGTTTGAGAAACAAAGACAGGGAAGGTTCTGCGTTAGCCGTGTTTTCCTCTCGGGATAATGCCTTAAATTTCTGGTATATCATTGGGCTGGTCTGTTCTAAATTAACCCCACCATTGGCCTTTTATCATTCATTTAAGCAATGGCAAAATGTTTAGATCGTTCCATTTTGGAAGTCACCAAAGATAATTTTTCCCCTCCATGTCACCTCTTTCCCAAAATGTTCCTAGAGCGGATATTTTACTCAATGGTAATTCTTACCCAGGATACTACTATTTTACCAGTGGATAAGAATAGACCATTAAAATGAGGGCGATGAAAGAAAAGTTATAATCAGGAGGATAACAGCATTTTTCTCATTTGGCAGTGACCCTAATAGGAGCCAGACAGTTGACTGGATATGGACGTTTCAGCCATTTGTTCCCAACATCATTTTATCAACACATCAAGATGCACAAGAGAATTCTGGGCCATTTGTCATCTGTGTATTGTATAGCGTTTGATCGTGCCGGGAGACGGATTTTCACTGTGAGTGGAATAGAACTGAAATATTCCATAACGTTGAATCATTTTGCTTTGCTATTTTGTTTTTTTTATAGCTTCTTGTGCTGGGGCTTTTAACTTTGAATTTGTAAACTACGTGTTTTGAAACTGGTTGGTATCACTGTATCATTATTGGCTTCAGAAAGCAACTTCCATTAAAATGTTTCAAATACTGAATCCTACAAATAACACCTTATTTGTTAGTTACTGTTGCCAAAATTGAGAAACTCTACCCTATAGAGTCTAAAGGGAAAAGATTGTTAGACTTCGAGGTTTGAAATGGTCTGAATGGTATAGGGTAGTGGTGGCGAACCTTTTACTTACCGAGTGCTGAAAAGTACATGCTTTGCATGTGCCATCCGCACTTGCGTGCGACTCCTCAATGAGTGCTGCATGTACAACTGCACCATCTGCGCATACATTTAGCTTTTGCACGTGCAGTGCATGCGCGCTCTTTGCAGGCACTCATACACACATGAGCAATCGTGTGTGCATGTGCAGAAGAGCTCTGAAGATCAGCTAGATTTCCTGCTGCAATCGCGTGCATGCACAGCAGAGGCCCAAAGACCATCTGGGTCTCTGCAGTCGCTCATGTGTGCATGCTCAGCTAGAGGTAAGTTTGCAGTCAGCTTGTGTGCCCAGCAAGATGGCTCTGCATGCCACTTGTGGCCCCCGTGCCATAGGTTCGCCATCACGGGTATAGGTTTTCATGCTTGAGCAGGGGGTTGGGCTAGAAGACCTCCAAAGTCCCTTCTGACTCTTGTTCTGTTTTTGTTTTTGTTTTGCGCATGAAACATTAGGGCTCAGATGATTGCTTGGTGAAAATTTGGGCTACAGATAACGGGCGCTTGCTTTCAACCCTCCGAGGACATTCAGCTGAAATTTCTGACATGGCTGTCAGTTATGAGAATACCCTCCTTGCTGCAGGCAGTTGTGACAAGGTGGTCAGAGTTTGGTGTCTTCGAACGTGTGCACCAGTGGCGGTGCTCTTGGGCCACTCGGCTTCCATTACTTCCATACAGGTGAGAGAAGGAAGGATTTCCTAAACAGCGAGAATGAAAACTGCATTTTCTTGTTAAAAGTCTTCAAATTATTTTTGGCTTTGTTAGATCCTTTGCTCTTTGAATATTCTTGTCTGGTCTGTTCAGTTTTCTTGATACAAAGTGAATGTGGTCCATATCCAAAACAGCAACTTTTTGTGTAGCAGATGGCTGCTGTTACATTTTTGTAGAAGTATACCAAGAAAGTGTTTTGCCTGTTTGTTACAACTTTTGCCCTTTTGATTTTTAGTTTTCCCCTGCAAGGAAAGGAACAACTCGATACCTCACTTCTACTGGTGCTGATGGAACAATTTGTTTCTGGCAATGGCATTTGAACACAATGAAATTCAAGTATGTCGTTTTATTTGATCTATTCTGTGGGCCCTTTGCGACTGAGCAGCAATGCTGTCTAAATTTCAGGAGGGGTAGTAGCATTTATTTGGATCTCTAGAACGATACGATAAAAAAGATAAAAAACAAAACAACTGTGCATCATACTTAAATGTAGCATCAGTTGAGAAGGAAGACAGACAAACAATCTGAATTCTTCTGGATCTTTCTGATCATAACTCATATCAGCCTTTCTGCTGAATTTGCTGGCTAAGGCATATAGATGATAAAATCCCAGATGTCTGAAGGATACAGAATTTCTTTGGGATAAATTGGAAGAATGTGAAAATGGAAAGCATAACACCATTTGAGCAAATGAAAAGATCCAGTTTATCTCTTTATGTACTTTTGGATGGAAAACAGAATTGAAATTGATGTCTCTTTCTACTGATTCGTTTGGCTGTCATTACATACATCGAGTGTTTTTCTGATTTTGGTTGAGTGCAGTGTTTCTCAATCTTGGCAATTTTCAGTTGGGTGGACTAAAACTTCCAGAATTCCCTGGCCAGCATGCTAGCTGGGAGTTCTGGGAGTTGAAGTCCACATATCTTAAAAGTTGCCGAAATTGAAAACCCTGGTTTAGTGCAACATGTGAACCAAATAATTAGATGTTAAGAGTTGAGACAGATTTCTCAGTCTTGTTCCCTAAAATCCTTTCAACTTGACTGCCTGGATCCCATGTGTATATTTCTTTATAGCAGGATCTTACCAGGGGTGATAAAGATTTGCCTTGGGTTTTTTTTCCCTGCATATCATAGTTTTCACAATGAAGTAATGGTCCCTGTTCAAATGGATGTTTCTATTTTTTTCTCTCCATGCGTGCCACATCCAAATGTTAGGCAGAATTAGATGTTTCTGTCGAGAAATTAAGGAAGTTACCAAAAGGCCAGCTAAATACTTTTGAAAGTAAAATCTGTTCAGCAGAACTGATCAGCTAATGTACAATCGTACTGAAGTTTTATTATTTGGAGTCTCGAGACTCCAAAAACCAATGAAATCTTGATGTCTTAAGGAATCCAGCTAACAGTGCAATAATATCTAAGGATGCTGAAAAATGGGGTTGTTGATACAGATTCCTAGGAAATTGAATGTAGAATTGCAGGTTTGGTCTCTGCAGTAATTAAAGTCATTAAAATGTTGTCTCATAACTTCAGGGATCGGCCAGTGAAATTTACAGAGAGATCCAGACCCGGTGTTCAAATATCTTGTTCCTCTTTTAGTTCCGGTATGTATAAATAGAAACCACGTAGGAATTTGCGAATTTAAATCAAGAATAGTTATCTTTTTTAAAAAAAAGTTGTACATTTTTTTCTCTCTCATTGGAATAGACTTTCTAATTGTTTCCAGCCTTCATTGACCAAAATAGCCAGCAAGCATTTTGGTGCTAGGAAATGGGTTTACCTTTGTTCAGAGACAATAATTTATAGATGCATGTAAAAGCAGTTTGTTACTGAAATAACCCTTCGGGCCCAGGTTACGTGAGGTACTGTCTCAGCCCACTGGGATTGACCCCTCCCCTTCATGCGGGCAGAGGAGACATGCTATTAGCCCAATTATTCCAGCTTGTGGGATCCAGGAAGTGGGCCTTCTCTGCTGTTGTTCCTGCCCTGTAGAATATCTTGCCTCTCCCCGATATGAGGTTGGCCTCAGCCCTGCAATCTTCTCATAAGGGCCTAAAGATATGGCTTTGCCAGTTGGCTTAGGGCCCCAGTGGGAGAACAGTTACTTCCGCCCTCATTATCTCTCGCCTAGACTACGGCAATGCTCTCTACATGGGGCTCCCCTTGAAGAGCATCCGGAGGCTGCAATTGGTGCAGAGTGCGGCCGCGCGGGTGATTCTGGGGGCTCCTCGGAGCTCCCACATTACACCTCTCCTGCACGAGCTGCACTGGCTCCCTGTGGCCTTCCGGGTGCGATTCAAGGTGCTGGTTCTCACCTTCAAGGCGCTCCATGGCTTGGGACCTGGGTACTTACGGGACCGCCTGTTGCCACCATCAGCCGCCCACTGACCAGTACGTTCCCACAGGGCAGGCCTCCTTGGGGTGCCATTGCCTGGACGTTGTCGTCTGGCAGCCCCAAGGGTTCAAGCCTTCTCTGTGGGGGCAGAGAAGGTCCCTTTGGAACGAATTGCCCCCAGAGATCCGGACCATTACAGACCTGCGGACCTTCCGGCGCGCATTAAAAACCTTTTTGTTCCAACAGGCCGGTCTGGCCTAGTACTATTAGTTGGGGGGTTTTAAATCAGTTTTAAATTTTAATCTTCAATCGTTTTAAATTTTGAATTTTTTGTATTAGGTTTTTAATTGTTATCAGCCACCCAAATTAGTTAAATTTTACTTTTGTTTTTAAACTGTTATTCTGTGTTGTTGTTTTTTAGATGGCTGTACACTGCCTGATTTTAATGTCTTTATGTTTTAATTAATGTCTGATTTTTAACTCTTTAAGTTTTAACTGTATATGTAACTGTAAGCCACCCAGAGTTACCCCATGGTAAGCTGGGCAGCCAATACATTTTATAAATAAAGAAAATACATTTTCTGATTCTTAGTCTTGCACTAGCTGCTCTGATTAAATTTTTTGACCAAGTACTTTTTTGTACATTTACACATAGAAATTATAGGTTCTGGTAAAATAAACCAGCATTAAATTTATATTCAGCCTTGGAAGAAACAGGTTTGGCTAACTATTTACTTCACATGCAAAACTACCTTAGAAGGATCTTCGTCCTTGAATGCTTCAATTGCTACAATACGTTCTTTTGTTATTTCCTTTTTTTAAAAAAACAAGCCAATGAAATATGCAGGTGGCTTTCGTTAGTTCCATGGTAGTAGCATTCTAAATGCTAGGCTGATTGGTTAAGTTTCAAACCTAGTTTCCTCAAATTGCAATCATGATAATTTTAGTGAAAGATTTTAGAGAGATTGAAAAATTTTAATGCTTAAAATTCATCAGATGTGTTACCCCTTTGAAAAACTAATCGTGAAATCCGGCATGACTGTGTGAACAGCTCTGGACTGAACTATTAAAGATAACTTTTTCTTCTGATGCTTATTTTTTTTAAGGTGGCATGTTTATTGCAACAGGAAGCACAGACCACGTGATCCGAATATATTATTTGGGCTCTGAATCTCCGGAAAAAATAGCAGAGCTGGAATCTCACATGGTAAGGATTAAATCCAAGGAGAAACTTGAGATTTAGTCATGCAATTTGAAGAGACGAGTTTGGTGTTGTGTGTGAGATGCCTCCAAACACACAATTTTAGAGAAAAACTCTTGGGTAGCCCACATTTTTTTTCCCCCAGTAGAAGGCAATTTCCCTGGTTCTTTTGGAAATCTTATAGGAAACCTTTTCCTAGAAAAATAGAGTATTTGCTTACCAACGCATGTGTCAAACTCCTTCAAAGAAATAGAATGCTCATTGGTCATTAAAAAAAAAGATTTGGTGTTATAAGCCATTTCGATAATTGTAATGTGCTCCAGCAAGCTAATGATTCAGCAAGTAAGAAAATACAAATATAGTTTCACAGAGATGCAACGTCTTGTAATTTGACAATGCATGGCAACTTTTTCTGATCTGGACAGTCTTTCAATATTTGGAATGCAGATCCCAGAATTTCCAAAAGCATATGTGTTAGAGATCCTGGGAGTTGAAATCCACACATTTGGAAGTTTTGGGGAAGGTTCTCGGACAGACGGATGTTTAAAGCTGTCTGTGGCTACACTATCATCAGTTTCTACTGTTGGTCCTAGAACGTTTCACCTGCAAACCACAAATGGTTAATAATTACGATCAATGAGTACCTGTGCTAGAATGTAGTAGGCTGGATTCTCAGGGGGAAGGAAGTATATTCTAGAGCAGGGGTGGGCAAACTTTTTGACTCGCGGGCCACAATGGTTTCTAAAATTTGACAGAGGGGCCAGGCCAG
>JAEANM010008066.1:0-14932 GCA_017656035.1 Myanophis thanlyinensis | reverse complement strand
TATACAAGACAACTTACTCTAATGTTATGTAGCACTGACTTAAAAAAACCTCTCTCATTTCTAGCAAACTATACAAGACAACTTACTCTAATGTTATGTAGCACTGACTTAAAAAAACCTCTCTCATTTCTAGCAAACTATACAAGTAGTTCTCGACTTACGACCGGTTGCTTAGCGACCATTCATGGTTCTAATGGACCCGCCCGCCCGAAAAAGTACTTATGATCCAAAGTTCCAACATGGTTTCACTCCCTCACAGTCACCTGATCACATCCTGAATGCTCAACAACTGGCCCCCTTTGCAATGTCTTACGGTCATGTGACCGTGATTTATATTTTTGCCCAAAACCAGCATTGACTTCTCTTGAATTCTCTTGGTAACGACCATGGCATTTGCTTAAAAACTGCAAAAAAAAGATAACAAAATCTGGGCATGTGGATTTACGACTATCGTGACTTACCCGCTTTACGACTATCACTGGCTTACGATCGTAATAAGCAGGCTCAGTTAGTTATAAATGGAGGACTAACCTGTGTTTTAGTCTAAAAACAGACCTCCTGTACATTTGATGTTTCTTATTTGTAAGCAAGTAAATTAATTCCCGTTTATGATGTTGAATATTTCCAGAGAACATGCAGTGTTTGAATGAAATGGTATGCCAGAGTAATGAAATTTGTTAAGCCGTAATGTTTTTATTGCAGCAAACAAATGGACACACATCACATCCATATTTTACGCAAAAGTATAAAGGATTCATCAGGCTATGTTCACAGAAATAAGAACCACCTGCTGCTACAGCAAACGATATAACGTTTTGTTTAGATCCACTTGGACAAGGCCTTTGAGAAAGCATTAGTATAAGCATGAAAGGTAGCTGTTAAAAAAAAAAACAAAGACAAATTTGCTAGCAAACACATATTAAGGTTTGTCAGAAATGTGCGATCAAAAGGTCTTTTCAGGACAATGGAAAAAAACTGATATATTGCAGTAAGAATCTAAATAATAGTTAGAATTAGTCTTTGATCCAAAAAGGAGCCTTATGACCTGAGTTTCTTCAAACATATGCATTCTCTGGCCCAGTTTCCTATGGAAAATGACTTCTGTAACGGGATTTGAAAAACATATATGAAGGAGGCATTTCCACCGTCACTGAGACACCTCTTAAATATGAGCCAGCCTTGTGCAGCAGCAGCCCAAAAAGCTAATACAGTCCTTGGTTGTATAAATGGAGGCATAGAATCAAAACCATGTGAAGTATTAGTACCGCTTTATAAAGCCTTTGTAAGGCCACACCTGGAATACTGCCATACAGTTTTGGTCACCACATTATGAAAAAGATGTTGAGACTCTAGAGTGCAGAGAAGAGCAACTAGGATGATTAAAGGCCTGGAGACTAAAACATATAAAGAACAGTTGCTGGAACTGGGTAGGTCTAGTTTGATGAAAAGAAGGATTAGAGGGGTATATGAGAGCAAGTCTTCCGATATCTCAGGGACTGCCCCAGAGAAGAGGGAGTCAACCTATTCTCCAAAGCACCTGAAGGCCATACAAGAACAATGGATGGAAACTCATCAAGGAGAGAATCAACTTGGAATTAAGGAGAAACTTCCTAACAGCGAGAACAATTAACCAGTGGAACAGCTTGCCACCAGAAGCTGTGGCTGCTCCATCACTAGAGGTTTTTAAGAGGAGACTAGACAGCCATCTGTCTGAAATAGTATATGACAGAGCTGTCAAACTCAAGGCCCACAGGCCAAATCTGGTCCCCAGGGTGCTTAGATCTGGCCCGTGGGGTCGCCCTGGAAACAGCAAAGGACCAGCTTGCAGCAAAACATAGCTGGGGGGGGGCACCATTTTCGCTGGTAGGAGGCTGCAGAAGGCCACCACAGCTGAAAACCGGCCCCAGGGGGGCTGCATGCGGCCACCTGGGAGTTCCTTTCTGCTGGCAGAAGGCTAGCAAAACAAACTAAAAGAAAAACAGAAAAGGAGAAAGGGAAAAAGTAAAGACAAAAAAAAAGGAAAGAAGGAAAAATAAGAGGGGAAAGAAAAAGAAAAGAAAATGAAGAGGGGAGGAAAACAAAGAGAAGGACGGAAGGAAGGAAGGGAGGGAGGAAGATTATAATGAGTGAGGAACAGTCTGAGGGAAATCCTACCTTAACACTTGGCCACCACAAGTGCCCCCCACACACAAATGATGTCGAGCTGGCTACACCCACCCTGGTCCCTCGAGGTCAGACACACCGCTGATGCGGCCGCCAATGAAACTGAGTTTTCTCCTGCTTGAATGGAGGGTTGAACTAGATCTCCAAGGTCCCTTCCAGTTCTATTCTGATTGATTGATCACATTTTGAATTAAAACTACCCCATTTGCAGCATTACAGCTGACTTCCCAATTCAGAGCATGTAAAGGAGCATCCTGCAGGACTGGAAGTAAGGTCATTATTTTACAAACCATTTAGTGGTTCTGAGCCATGCTGCTCCTGGAAAACACTACTTTTAAGTGTTTTAAAATTCAAGAATACTGAACCTCATTGTCTTGCATAGAGCATATTTTCCTCCACGCCATTTCTGAACTTAATCAAGCATTTTTAACTCTCTTGGCTTCTTCAGAAGTTTTTCAACTGCAAACTTCTACTAACAGGCTGGCAAAAATAAAAATAAAAGTTTCAGTCTGTTTCATTTCAAAATGAAGAAGCAGTGACAAAGGAGGGCTTATTATCAAAAGATTTGGAGACAAATTTAACTGCCTTTTGTCCACCTTTTTCTTTCATACACCACCACCTGGACAGCTTTTCTAGTAATAAAGTAAGGCATTAACTACAAATATTTTGAAATTAAAACTTGCAAAGAAGTCGAGCTTATGTAGTTTGTTCTGCTTCAAAAGAACTTGATGTCACATTGCAATAAAAGAATAGATTTGACTGTAAAACAATATCTTGGAGTCCAAGCCATTGAACTGTGATTGTAAAATAAGGAATGTTTTCCTTTGCTTCAATAAGATAAGAAGAATGCAGATTTCTGCAAGCCTTTGACTGAATAATTCCTAAGAAAAATGGAAGCACTCATGTGAACATCACATTAAATTCCCTGTCAGGACTTTTTGTTATCATTAAACACAAGCGTTAAGTATTTTTCTCTCTCTAGTTAAGTATTTCCAGATCTTCTCAGAATGTCAGCCAAGGGTTTGTCTTTCACCTAAAAACACCAATTGTTGCTGGCTTTACTGGTACTTTAATTGATTGTTTATTTAGAATAGGCCATTCTCTTCTGCTTCACCAATTGTCAACTACAGGGAATCCTCAAGTTACAACTATTCATTAAGTGACCGTTTGAAGTTACAATGTCACTTTAAAAAGTGACTTACAGCACTAGCAGACTTATATACCTGCTTCATAGTGCTTTATAGCACGCTATAACAGGTTTACAGTCAGCATATACCCCCAACAATCTGGGTCCTCATTTTACCAAACTCAGAAGGATGGAAGACTGACTCAACCTTGAGCCAGCCAAGATTGAACTCTAGGCAGTGGGCAGAGTCAGCCTGCAATACTGCATTCTGATCACTGCGCCACCACAACCTATGACTGTTTCTCACACTTATCACCCACCACTGCTCGTGGTTGATCAAAATTCAGACACTTGGGACAGCACTGAAAAAAAGTGACTTATGACTGCTTTTCAGTTACAACCTTTTCAGTTACCACCCTGCACTTCCTGTCCTAACTGATCTTTGCCAGTTTTTTGTTCACTCGGTTGACCAACTATGCCTTACTCAAACAGCTGTTGTTTTGCCCCTCAGGTTGTGTACAGTTTCGTTGTGAGACCTGGGGAAGATGGCCTCACATGGTCAGCGGCCACCTCAGCAAGGACCAGGGTGGACATACCTCATCAACAGTAGGAGCAAGGTAGTGGCAGAGGTCACCTGGGACGGTGGACTACAGACTGGTGAGGGTGACTGTGGCTTGGAATGGATTGTGGTATCTTTGGCTTTGTGCGGTGCTGCTGAACTGAAGCTGGACTTCACACTGTGAAGGTCTTCATGCTATGCTGTGATTCACTCCTTGTGGCTCCACAGCCATGGCACACAAAGAAACCACTGGGCCACAGGCTGGCAAGCAGCCATTCTGCAGAATCAAGAGGGAAAAGGGTTTCAAAGCTTGCTCAAAAGCTAAATCGAGTTAGTGTTAGATCATAGTCTATTGCAGCATAGATAGCTCTTTGAAGTTGGTCTAATGCTACCTTGATTTAGTTTTCAAGCAAGGTTTGAAACTCCTTTTCTTTTTCCTATGGTTCTTGCAAACAGCTGACCTAGATAGTTTTCACTCTTCTCTGCGCTGGAGCAGATGGTTTAAAAATAATCCTTATTATTATTGTTGCTGTTTTGAGTATAGAAGCAGAAAGAGAGTAGTTTAAATTACACAAATATACTGCGTCATAAAACGATGTGTGAAGGTTCAGAGGAGAAAATATAAAAGAGTTTCTATGCCAGGGGATACACGATGGTGTTCCACTACTAAGGCATTCCTGTAAGCCGACAAGGAAAAGACAGTGTGATAAATCATAGGTGTGCAACACACAATCCCAGGGGGAAACAAGTTAAGGATTGACCTAATTTCATGTAGTGCTCGGTCTAATTTCACCAGGGCTCCAAGAATAAGAAGTTCAGACTCTAATAAGGAACATACTTTTGTTTTCAGCCTGCTGCACAGGAAATCAATTAGAAAGAAAGAAAACATGAGCATGAGCACCAGCTGGTAATGGATAATTTATTTGTAACTAGTTTTTATAAATAAGTGGCGAATGTATCCAACACATACCCCTTCCTCCTCCTACTTTCCCTGCAACAACCACCCTGTGAGGTGGGTTGGGCTGAGGGGGGGACGGGGACTGGCCCAAAGTCACACAGCAGCAGCGGCGGCGGCTTTCATGGCTAAGGCGGAACTTGAACTCATGGTCTCGTGTTCTACCTTGGTATCTTAACCACTAGCCCAAACTGTCTTTGTAGTCTCAACCAATGTGTGCTTCATAGCCTACCTATCACACCTTATAATATTGGTTTCACTAGTAGAAAAATGGTTGATGGTCAGTAAAATTAATCATGAGTTATGATCAGGATGGGTAGGCTCCATTGTGGTCATAACCTGAGGTCTCTCTGTAAGACAAAGCCTGTTTTTCAGTCAAGTCTAAATCAGAGAGGATCTGATCTGACGATTTTTGGATCTACTCTGAGGTTAAATAAAGGTAGTCCACAACCTACAGCCACAATTGAGCCTCTAATTTCCTTTGCTAATCAAGACAGTTGTCAATTCTTATGACCTTTCTTGGCACAGTTGTAAAGTGAATCACAGCAATTGTTAAGTTAGCAACATGGTTATTAAGTGAATATAGCGTCTTGCTTGTCAGGTCATGAAAATTGATCACATGACACTGGGACACTGCAATTGTCATAAATATAACCCAGTTGCTCATGGGGTCTGAATACTTATCTTCTGAAGATGGACATGTTGCAACGCTTATAAGTATGAAAAACTGGTCAGAAGTCACTTTTTTCCAGTAAGTTCGTTCGGTAAGTTCAGTCACTAAAAGAATGGTTGTAAATCGAGGATTATCTGTACTACCCTGAGCACGGTGTCATTAAGCCTACCATCTTCCTCCAGAATGGAATTTCTTTGGCGATGGAAAGTTAGACTTCCTTTTTTGGAAGTCTACATTTGAAAAAAGCCGTAAATAGAAACGACTGTTGTAGGACAGAGTGTTTGGTTTTGCCAGGCTCTCAAAAGGACATATTAAAAAACTAAGTTCATGTAGCAACAATCACGAGGCTGAAGAAGGCCGTGTTCAGCATTAGTGTCTTCCAAGCCTGGGAAATACAAGTCAGCAAAACAGAATAAGAGAGTTGGGGGCCTTGGAGGTCTTCTAGTCCAACCCCCTTGCTCAAGCAGAAGACTCTATACCACGTCAGACAAGTGGCTGTCCAGACTCTTCTTAAAAGCCTCTGATAATAATGGAGCACTCACCAACTTCTGAAGGCAAGCTGTTCCATGGGTTTTTCTCACCGTTAGGAAGTTTCTTCTTGATCAGTTTCCATCCACCGCTTCTTGTCCTGCCCTCTGGGGCTTTGGAGGTCAAATTCCTCTTCTTTGTGGCAGCCCCTGAGATATTGGAAGACGGCTATCGTCTCACTCCTTAGTCCTTCTTTTCATTAGACTATACCCAGTTCCTGCAACTGTTCTTCTTGTGTTTTAAGTCTCTAGGCCCTTAATCATCCTAGCTGCTCTTCTCTGCACTCTTTTGTAGAGCCTCAAAATCATTTTTTTTATAATCCAACGTCACAGGATAGTTGCTACTGATCAGGCAACTTCAGAGTTCTGCACCCCGTAATTGAAAATGCTAAAAATATAAGATAATGAAATTTGTGAAGCCGGACTTCTTTTGCATTTATTTGGTGCTGGACAAGAGACAAGCTGAATCAATTCAAAACTTTAAAAAAAAAAATCAGAACATTTGTGCAATGTAAAGAATTAGGCTTTGTAAATGTCAAAGATAATATTATGTATCTAGAGCCTTATATTCCTAAAAAATATTTCTAAATATGTGGAATGAAGTATGTTAAATGTTTCCGAGAACAGTTAATAATAAATGGATCAAAATCCCATTAAGTTAGCAGGGTAAAATTATTGCCATTAAAATGAATATTGCCCCAGAATTAATTTGTGTATTAGGTATTCCAATATTAATGTCAAATAAATATTTTCTTTGGGTGGATTAAGTTATGAGGAAATTTTATATGGCAACACAGGGTCTTATTATTTACAGGAAGGTTTACATAGGGTTTAAGAATTTACATTACTTACAGGAAGGCTATCTATTGAAGGTGATATTTTTAATTACCCAGATTAAAAATAATGTTGGGCTTATATTTTCTCAGCTACATCTATGTGGAATGAACGCAGAGTCCTTGCTTCCTGACTGCACTGTTAGATGTTATGATGATGTACTATTAAAAAAACATAGCTTTGAACCAAATTTAAAATCATTCACATAATCTCTATTCATGTTTCCCAACTGGCTCATAAGGAGCAGAGTTAATGGAGAATACATAGGTTGAATTGCAAATCATGGTCATGTGATATTTCATTTAACAACCACAGTGATTTTCTTATCAAAAGGAAACTGATGTCATAAGTCCATTGTAGTAGTATGATTTTCCACTTAGTAACTCTGGCACTTAGCAACGGAAATACTGTTCCCAACTGTGGTTACTAAGTAAGGATTATCTACAGAATATTAACCACTGTGGACTCTTTTGGAAAAATTTTCACTATTCCATTAAGACTATAGCAATTGCTAGGGTGGATATATAATAAAAAGGGTATTTTGTTCCCTGGTTTACAAGCAGTCAAACATATTTTAGCCTTGTAAGTCATAAATTGGAATTTTACATTAAGTCTCATGAATATTTAACTTTATGGAAAATCTCTACCTTAAAAATAGGGGGCCAAATATTCTATTGGAAGCTGGGAGTGGAATCTGGAATGTATACTTTTAGGCAATTACTTTGAAATAACTATTTTAAAGACTTTTCTTGACCAAATGGAATGTTGTCATCCTCATTCACGACAACCTCAAGCACGTTTTAATGCCTCAATATAGACTGGATGCTTTGGCTCAGTCTGAGAAACCAGAGATGTTAATTTATTTGATGATGTCAGTGTTTGAAATTAAGCACACAACCTTTTTGTATCAAACAGCTAGAGAATAAAGGAAATATTAAGAACATTGCTGACTTATGAATTAAAGAATGAAGCATGAATGGTTGCAGGTTTTAAAAATGTTAATTCTATTTCTCTGGATTTAATGTTAAAACTGCTTCATCAAAAAAAAAATCTTAAGAGTTAACTGGACACTCCAAACTATGGGCAGGAAATAAAGCAGCACCTCAGAAATCTTATGTTCAACTTTATTTTCAGGGTGACTGAACGAGTGTTTTATATCTAGACTGCCATAAACCTTCCACTTTAATTAAAACTAAAACACAGGGACCAGGTCTTATTTCCCTCTGTGTAATATTGGTATTTCCTTCAATTCCCTTAGCAAAATGATCCTTTCCACCTCTTAACATCCAATTTTTATATGTAGGCCTAATATAATTCCATCTGCTCTCGGTTTCTTTTGCCTGTCAGCTCCCAGATTATGTAATCTATTTCCGAGGCTAACGAAAGCAGACAAGCAGCAATAGAACATGCTATTGAATTCGATACACCTCTGTTCCCCATTAAGAAATATTGAGGCAAAGGCTATTCTATTACTTTCCTTGAGAAAAAAAAGAAAAGTAATTGAAGTAATTGCAATAGACAACGTCACCACCAGATGGATTTGCAGTTGGCCGACCACTGCACTCAATGCGTAGTCCCCAATGGAACTAAATCTACATTAGGAGGGAAGTAAGCAGTAGTCTACCCCAGAAGTTCTGTCTTGGGCCAAGAGCTCTTCAAATTCTTCATAAATGATCAAGATGAAGGGATAGAAGGGGAACCAATCTAATTAGCAGACGGACTGCAAACTGGGGAGAATTGCTAACACTCTGGAAGATAAGACTCAAGATTCAAAAGGATCTTCACAGTCTTGAGCCGTGGGCCCTATCCAAGATGCAGCTGAGAAAAGTAAAACCTTACTCTTAGGCAGGAAAAAAAACCAAAGGCACAATACCGAATAGGCGGTACCTGACCCAACTGTAGTTAACTGTGAGAGGGATCTTGGGAGTCCTAGTGGATCACCAATTAACTATGAGCCAGCCATGTGCTGCAGCTGCCAAAAAGGCCAATGCAGTCCTGGATTACATTAACAGAGGGACAGAATCGAGATCACAAGAAGTGATAAAACTGCTTTATGTCACACTCATGGGGTAATATTCAGAATACTGTGTCCACAATATAAAGAAATACCGTGTCACAATATTAAAAAAAAAAAGCTGCAATCCTAGAAAGTGCAGAGAAGAGCAACAAGGGATGATAAAAGGTCTGGAGGCTAAATCCTATGAGGAATGATTTAGGGCAGGGGTCTCCAACATTGGTAACTTTAAGACTTGTGGACTTCAACTCCCAGAATTTCTCTGAAAAAGGCTGGGGAATTCTGGGAGTTGAAGTTCATAAGTCTTAAAATTGCCAAAGTTGGAGACCCCTGATTTAGGGAGTATATCTATAGCCCAGCGGTGGCAAACATTTTACTTACCAAGTGCCAAAAAGTACATGCTTTGTGTGTGTGTGCCATCTGCACTTGCGCGCAGCTCCTCCACATGCGCTGCATGTGCAATCGCATCCTCTGTGCATGCATGCAGCTTTTGCACATGCAATGCATGCACACTGAGCACAGGCACTCACACACACACAAGTAATCGTGTGTGCATGCACAGGAGAGCTCCAAAGACTAGCTGGATTTCCTGTTGCAATCATGTGAATGCACAGCAGAGGCCCGAAGATCAGATGGGTCTCTGCAATCACGTATGCATGCATGTGCAATCACATGTGCATGCTCAACTGGAAGTAGGTTGGCCAACAGCTTGTGTGCCCAGCAAGATGGCTCTGCGTGCCACCTGTGGCACCTGTGCCATAGCTTCACCATCACGGATCTAGCCTATCAAAGAGAAGAATTAGAGGTGACATGATAGTTGTCTTCTCTTATTTGAGAGGCTGTCACAGAGAAGAGGGCATCGGCTTATTCTCCAAAGCAACAGAGGGCAAGACAAGAAGTAGATGGAAGCTTGTGAAAGAGAGATCCAACCTAGAACTAAGGACAAATTTCCGGACAAGTGAGAAAAAAATAATTGATGGAACATCTTGCCTCCTGGAATTGTGGGTGCTCCATCACTGGAGGTTTCAAGAATAGAGTGGACAACATTTGATGGGATGTATCCTTGAGCAGAGAGTTGGACTAGTTGACCTTTGATGTCTGTTTCAACCTTCTGATTCTATGTTCTACTTCCTTTACTTACTCCAGAAAAATATTTAACTCAGGGATGAGAATTCACGATTTCAACAATCAGGTTTGAAAAACATTTCTAGGTAAAGGACAAAAGTGGACATCAAGGTCCGTCATCTCTACACCACTGCCTGGTGTGGTACAGAAAACCGAAGAAGACACATCAGTAGTTTTATCGCATGTTTAATATTCCTAATAGCTCTCTAAAAACTTTTAATATTTGAATCTGTGCCCTGTACTTTCCAAACTTTGGACTTTGAAGAGGCAGGAAGAAGAGCTGTTAAAATAGTACATATTCACGGAAAAGACAGGTCATGAATGTTCATGAATTAAGCAGAACTGCTGTCCTGAATTGAATGCCTCTTATCACACCATGAGCCCATGCAAATAGGGAAACTAAAAGATTCTAAATTTGCTAAGTGTTGAAAATTACACACATTTTGATCCTTTTCCACCTTAGTTCTTAAATATTCTGGGTACACAATGTCCCTTATTATTTACTAGCAAGTGTGTCATTGTGGAGTCACTTCACAGCGAGCATCAGGGGGGAGAAGGAGGGGGGTCTCACTAAATAAAGTCGGTATCTACTTGCTGCATGGATTGCCTTTTTTTTTTTGTGGTTGTTGTTAAAACTGAAAAGGGCTGAATTCTCTTTTTCAGCAGAAAAAGGACATTTGGATTCTATGGTGCATCTGCTGTTGAATTCTCTCTTTTTCCGAAATGAAGCTTTTTGTTAGCTAGACTCCTCTCAGGGCGGGAAAGGAATGTAATGCATGTACAGACTCTGTAGTATTTCCTGTTACGCTCCTGTTTCAAACCAATGTCCTGGGGGGCGGTGGGGGGGAGCAGAGAGAATTCAGGGAGTGCAATCCTTCATCTATGAAAGAATCGAGCTCAAGATTTTAATCATGAATATAGGCTGAGAAATGATCTACACCTATGGAACGGACTGAACATATTGAGCTTCTTTTTTTTCCAAGCAAACTGAGCAAACATTTAATGGCCTAAGAAGGTTAACATACAGTTAAATGTACCAAGATTAACCATTTGTTTTTGATCTCTTAGCATAAGCAGAAGAAGATCAGTCTGTTTTCTGAATCCTCCTTCAAAGAAAGGGTTGACAATGTATGTACACGAAATCTTGAGAACCTTGGAGTAAAGACAGAGTAAAGTCATGGGTCACATCAACCTTTCTCCCTGTTCCTTCTGATCTCTCTATACATGGGATCAGATGAGAGGGGAATGAATCTTAAATGCCACAAACTTCTCCTATTGCTTAATTCAAAAAGATCCCCCCCCCTTTTTTTTGGCAACCTAGAGGCAAAGTAGGCAAAATATTAATATCAGAACAAGAGATGTTTTCAGGAAAGAAATGGTTGAAATTTCTAGGGGGTGGAAGGTTCCCTAGAGCAGGGGTCTCCAACCTTGGCAACTTTTAAGATTTGTGGACTTCAACTCCCAGAAAGTTGCTAAGGTTGGAGACCCCTTCCCTAGAGTACATTTATCTGAGGTGAGTAGTCCTTGACTTACAACCAGAGTGAATCTGCAAATTATAAATCTATATATCTGCCTATCTATTTCTATCATCTCTCTCTCTCTATCTGAATGAATCTAAATGAGGACCCAGATTGTTGGGGCAATTGCTGATTCTGTAAACTATTTAGAGAGGGCTGTAAAGCATTGTGAAGTGGTATATAAGTCTAAGTGCTATCTCTCTCTCTCCCTCCCTCATCTACATATAATCATCTATCTCCATCCATCCATCATCCATCTCCTCTCATTCTAAACAGAACTGTGAATTCCAATAGAATAGCTTCATTTATCTTAGTTCTTAAAAAGTAAAACAAGAATTCAAAACCGCATTGGTCCTATCGAGCTAATAAAAGTGGGAGCTTAACTGTGCAGGTTTCCTGGAGAATGTGAACATTAATTTTCAGGAATATTGATCTATTCACAATTGCAGCACAAGTTTCATATCTCCGCTAAATTACCTCCGTGCCAGATTCAAAAGGTTAAAAAATTAAATTATAAAAACAAGATTTGTGAGATTATTAGTTGACCAGTATTTTAGTCTTCAAATTTAAATACAGGCAGCCTCGAATTACAACAATTTGTTCAGTGAGGGTTTGAAATTGTAACTGCTCTAAAAAAAGTGACATGACCTGTTTTTCATCCCCCCGAGTCACATGATCAAAACTCAGGTGCTTGGCAACTGGCATGCATTTATGACAGTTGCAGTGTCCTGGGGTCATGTGATGAATTTGTAAGCTTCCCAGATGTCTTCCAACAAGCAAAGTCAATGGGGGAAGCCAGATTTGCTTAATGACTGCATGATTCACTTAACAACTGCAGTGATTCGCTTAACAAATGGGGCAAAGAAAGTCATAAAATGGAACTAAATTTGCGTAACAACTGCCTTGCTTAGCAACAGAAATTTGGGGCTAAATTGTGGTTGCAAGTCGAGCACTGCATGTACTTCCCACAGTTAACCAAATGTAGGCATTATTCCAGTCGTCCACTATCTCTCATTATTAGGTGTGGTTTCATACATCCATGAGAAACAGCCTAGATCTGATCTTCCAAACGAGGCCCTTGCTACAGCTGAGAAAATAGCTCTTTAGGAGAACATTTGGTTAAATATTATTCTAAACCAAATGGTGGCACATTCCCTTGGCAGGTTTCAAAGGTTTTGTTCCGTTTTGAAAGACTGTGTTACCCCGATTGCTTAAGCCTCTCAGAGCTTGGAAGTCAAACAAAGCAGTAAGCAGAATGTACCATACATATTAAGGCAGAGGTGTCAAATTCAATTTCACTGAGGGCCACATCAGGGTTGTGGGACCCTCCCAATCCTGCCAACCCCAATGTGGCCCTCCCAAGCTCCGTTTTCACTGGCAGAGTCATCGTGGGCCAGTTCTTCGTTGTTTCCAGGGTGGCCCCACAGGCCAGATCTTAACACCCTTGTGTTTGGCACCTCTGTATTAAGACGTTCATGTATTTTATGTTATTTTATTACAGGTAAGTCCTCAACTTACGACAACAGTGGAGTCCAAAATTTCTGTCGATAAGCGAGTTTTGCTCCCACTTTACGACTTTGCTTGCCACAAGATTTAAGTGAATCCCTGCAGTTGCTAGTAACTGGGTCGTTAAGTGAATCTGGCTTCCTCATTCAGTCTGCCGTTAGGTGACAAAAGAGGCTAACATGACACTGCAACCATGCTAAATAGGAACCAGTTGCCAAGCGTCCAAATTTTGATCATATGACCATGCGGTGGCTGCAACAGTCATAGGTCACTTTTTTCAGGGCCATTATTAAATTTGAACGGTCACTAAATGAATTATTGTAAGTTGAGGACTATCTATATTTTACACATGTGTAAAACAGTGGTGGAATTCAAATTTTTTACTACAGGTTCTGTGGGCATGGCTTGGTGGGCGTGGCTGTGGGGGTCATGTGACCGGGTGGGCAGTTTTTGTAAGCAGGGCAATAAAATTAGGTAGAAACAACACCAGGATGTTTTTCCTGCCTTCCTTACAGGATTAACCCTGTAAAGTGGGAAAAAACAAAAACAAAAGGAGATTTCTTCTAACAACCAGTTCTCTGAACTGCTTAGAAAATTTACTACCGGTTCTAGAGAACCTGCTAGAACCTGCTAAATTTCATCTCTGGTGTAAGATGAAGGATGTGCATAAAACTTTTTTTTTTTTAATGCATAAAACATTTTTTTTTAAAGAGTAAGGTTAGATTGTGTACGGTTAGGCTGTCCATACACGATGTTAATCCTTTATATTTGGATTTGCAAGGACTTCATTAGTGACAGTCAGTGCTGTGGTCAGAGGTTTCAAAAGAGAGACACAAGTACAAGCAGTCCTAGACTTACAACCACAACTGAGCCCAAAATTTATGTTGCTAAGCGAGATATTTATTAAGTGAGTGTTGCTCCGTTTTACAACTTTTCTTGCCATAGTTGTTAAATGAATCCCTACAACGGTTATGTTACTAACACAGTTGTTAAGTGAGGCTGGTTTCCCCCTTACCCAAGGGGATCACATGACCCGGGGGCATTGCCATTGTCACAAATATGAGTCAGTTGCCAAGTATCTGAATTTTGCTCACGACCACGGGGATGCTGCAACAGTCATAAGTGTGAAAAATGGACATAAGTCACTTCTTTCAGTGAACAGTCACTAAATGAACTACCTGTACACAACCGCTGGATATAAATGTGATTGGCCTTTCCTGAAATTGTAAAAGAGCTGTGTGCAGCCGAGAAGCTAGGGGGCGTGAGTGGCACAGTCTATCACCAGCTTATTGAGTTGCTTTGAAGAAGACAATCTATTTTAGCACAAAGAAGCCACCTTAAACCATGTGGCTGAGCTGAACCAGGGAGATCCTGCAAGACCAAAGGAACAAATGCAATTACATGTTACATAGAAAATGTTTATGGGAGGAAGACAAAGGAAGTTTATAATCAATATCCATGGACTGAAATTTTCACTGTTCGTATTTTAGTTATTCATGGTTTCAGACAAATAATGATAGTCACCTGCACATACTTTGTAACGTGGTGTAGATACTTTAATAACCGTATAACACTGCTCACTGTATCCAATCTAAATAATATGACAGATTTAATGTATCCTTGACAGGAAAAAGAGCTTTAAATAATTTTTGAAACTATGGGAGTTTTTTTACAAAAAAATACTATAGGGAAGCACACACAATTCAATACAGGTAGTCCTCGATTTATTACCACAATTGAGCCCAAAACTTTTGTTACCAAGCGAGACTGTTGTTAAATGAGTTTTGCCCCATTTCACTATCTTTCTTGCCACAGTTAAGTGAATCGCCTAATCGTTAGTAGCCTGGTTTATTTTATTTATTTATTTATTTATTTATTTGATTTATATACTGCCCCCTCTCCCAAAGGACTCGGGGCGGTTCACAGCCAATAA
>JAEANM010008065.1:0-17262 GCA_017656035.1 Myanophis thanlyinensis | reverse complement strand
TATGGCTCTTACTGAAATAAATTTCCAAATATTTTGCTTTCATGGCTCTCTGAGTCAAAAAGGTTCCCAACCCCTGACATAGAGTTATATATCGCTTCACAGTGCTTTACAGCTCTCTCTAAGCAGTTTACCAAGTCAGCATATTGCCCCCAACAATCTGGGTCCTCATTTTACCCACCTTGGAAGGATGGAAGACTGAGTCAATTTTGAGCCAGTGGGATTCAAACTGCCGAATTGCTGGCAATCAGGAGTCAATAGGATTAGACTGCAATACTGCATTCTAACCACTGCACTACCACAGCTTGACAATCTCATACATACTGTAGCACAATAAGCATTATAATCAAACATGGCAGGCAAAGCAAACATGGATTCTGGAATTCTTTCCAAACCAGTAAAAATAGCTCCACTCCTGGTCACATGACCAGGAAAAAGAAGGGAGGAAGCTTGAAATGTCAGTAGCATGCTGATCTGCTGCCCAACTGTCTTTCCCAAGAGGCTACATTGGAGGATTTTTTGGTAGAATGTTTTGCTTCACAATCCCAAAGCAGATGTAGCCTATTTTCATACTCAGTGTTTATTTTGCCAGCTTCTCTCCATTACACGCACCAAATTTGGTTCCATTCTGTTCAGTTTCTGGAGTACTGTGCCCCTTGACATACTTTCTTTTTTCCAATATTCCATTGGTTCACATTTGGAAAGTAAAAACACTCTTAACTCAGCACCTGGTGATTTCATATCTGAGTCTAGAGTCTTGACCACAAGCTGGAAGTGGTTTGCTACTGTTTTCTTCTGCAGTATTTATAGTTGAGTTAGTCATGGTTTAATCAACCCAATTGCTTGAGTATGCATATTATCTGGTTACTGAATTAAACTATTTTCTGTCTTTATAGAACACCCTGAACCTTAAATCAATTGAATACTCTGGATTCTCACAATATGCAAGGCCATAATGAGTTGCATTTATCAAGCTCAATACATTGTGTGTATATATACAGTAATTGTTTGTCTTTCAATAGTCTAATTGTATGGTGTAAAAGCAGCTGTGGAACCATATACTGTTTTGGCTGGTTTGGGCACATCATCGGGCTAAAATATAGTTAGCAGGTGTATAATTCAGTGTGTTCTCAAACACAATCTATGTGTTTTATGCAATGTATGTTCTCATAGTTCTGTATCATGAAGAGGATTTTTTTTCTTGGTTCCAACTGAAGAAGAGGGTCAGTAGTAGAAGGTCACCATTTCTTTTAAAAGAATGGTAAGAAATGTTAATGGTTTAGATGCTAACGTTAGCTTGTTTTGTTATTTCAGATCTGCTCTGAACACACAGCTCTCCTTCCCCTCCCACCCTTGATGACAGCACAACTGTCATGTGTCAGAGGCATCTGGAACACACTGATATTGCTAAAAGTTATTTGCATGCACAGTCACACAGCATGTCTAGATACTTTTTTTCAAGTCTGTTTTGCAAAAGAGAAGGCTACTAGAAATAGCCTGCTAACACAAGGGACCTGTTACTATGGTAAATGTGAACCAAGTGAGGCAAGAGAGCACAGAATAAAAACAAGCTTTGGATAATTGCATGCAACATCCCACAGCAGCCCTACAGATATAGATTAGTAAAGTGCAGAAACTGCCTTCAGAGCTAAGGAGGAATTGTGATGATAATATCAACCTTATTTAGTTGCAGGGAAGTATGGTGGAAAAGGAAGGAGGTGGGGGGGGGGGAAGCATTTTCCCGTTGGACTAAAATTTGCTGGATGTCTGCATGCAGTCAAGATTGGAGACCAATTTCTCTCTTTACAGATGAGGTTTTCATACAAGGTGGAAGTATTCTACCTTACAGACTAAACTTTACAAAGCCAATACAACAGATTAAACAAATATTGTATGCATGAAACATAGTTGTGAATGTGGTAGCACTAACTTTAATTTAACATATTTTTGCAAGCTTTAACCAGGATTAATAGCTCCAAATTCAGATAGGCTTCCAAATTAGCTGCATGAGCATGGCTGCCTGTCTTTCCATTGTCTATCTTTTTTTCCACTGCTGTCAATCAATCATAGCTATAATCCCTGACTGTATTTCACTGGGGGAGGAAACTAAAAAAGCTCCTATCATAGAATCAGGATGGCACTCTTTTCTTTTCTTCCCAAATGGTTTAGTTGATAAAACTACAAATATGCTACAGTAATAATCTGAACAGTCCTGATGTTTCCTGGTGCCTTCATGGACACATCTACGCCATTTTCTTGACCAAAATATGGTCAGACATTCTCCCTCCTTCAGTTTAACCTATAGTTCTGGTATTTTTCAGGTATTAATCAGGTCTGTCCCAGTTTAGTTTTCCAATTCAGTCAAGGTCAGTTAGTCAGTTTCTAACATAGTGAGCGTGAGATAAGCAATGCAACATACAGTATATAAGATCCAGTTCTACAGAGAAATTATTGAGTCAGTCATCTGCACCTCTATAACTGTCTGGTTTGGTTCTGCAATCCAACAAGATAGACACAGACTACAGAGGATAATCAGAATTGCAGAAAAAACAATTGCTATCAACCTGCCTTCCATCGAGGACCTACAGTATATACTGCACAAGTCAAAAAGAGGGCTGGGAAAATATTTAAAGACCAGTCACACCCTGGACATAAATTGTTTCAACTCCTATCCTCAAAATGATGCTATAGGGCGCTGCACACAAGAACAACTAGACACAAGAACAACTTTTTTCCAAATGCCATCACTCTGCTAAATTAATTCACTCAACACTATCTATTAAGTCTGTATTACTATTCATTGTTCCATCATCCACCAACCCCACTATGACTATAACTTGTTAATGTATCCTTACAATTTATATTGATTATTGTCTCCTAGTATGATTTGACTGCTTATTTGTATGCAATGACTATCATTAACTGTTGTATCTTATGATTCCTGCTGTATGTACTGTTTTCTTTAATGTACACTGACAGCATATGCATCGAAGACAAATTCCTTGTGTGTCCAATCACACTTGGCCAATAAAGAATTCTATTCCTAAAATCTGGCAAGTATACCCAAGCTTCATATACATCTAATAAAAGTCATGATGATGTAATGTGTTTCACGATACCATCATGAAAATACCATGAACTGTATAATCTGTGTCAGTCATATAATGATACAAATGATACATAGTACAGGTTATCCTCTTTTAATATCCACTTGTTCACGACTATTCAAAGTTATGAGAGTGTTAACAAATGGTACTTTACAACTGGACCTTCGAGTTCCAAACTTTCAGCATCCCTATGGTTACATGATCACAATCTGGTCACTTGGCAACCAACTCAACTTATAAATTGCAGCATCTCATGGTCACATCATCACCTTTTGCAACCTTTCCTGTTGGCTTCCCACAGGCAAAGTCAATGGAGAAGCCATCAGGAAAGGTAGCAAGTCACTCCTGTAAGTTGCTTGCACTCTCTCCTCCCTGGTAGAAGTCATCCCTGCTCTGCCACACTCATGGTATATTTAATGGGCCACTTGCACACCTTCTCCTGCCTGGCAGCAGCCAGCCCTGATTACCTGCATAACCTCCCCCACTCTGCAAACCAGCCACCCCCTGGTCTCAGTATACTGTGCATTGCCTTGTGTCATGCCTTACCTGCCTAGTGACCTGCATGCAAGCCACATAATAATCACTTAACAACACTTGCTTAAAGACAGTAGCAGGGATTGCCAGGAATGTTGTCATTAAGTGATGCAGTCATATAACATTACACTTTATGACTGCATTGTTTAGTGATAAAAATTTTAGTTCCAATTACCATTCTTAACTAAGGATTAACTGTATGGCATTTGCATCATGAGGTAATTATGATCATCACCCACCCACCACACTATAACTTGTTCCTTGTATCCTTACGATTCATATTATTATTGTTTCCTAGTATGATTTGACTGCTTATTTGTACCCCATGACTATTATTAAGTGTTGTGTCTTATGATTCCTGCCATATGTACCATTTCCTTTAATGTACACTGAGAGCATATGCACCGAAGACAAATTCCTCATGTGTCCAATCACACTTGGCCAATAAAGAATGCTATGCTATGCTATCATAATGAAATGCATAAGATCACCTGTCTCCTTAGAGCTTGAAAATCAGTAAATTACTGATAATGTTACAGCAGTATACAGCACTGTATCACTTTGGCTTCAGGTTGCTACATAGCTAAAAAAAAAGTTAAAAAGTTACATGGTTGTACTAAAGTAAAGGAAGCAGAAAAACTGTTCTCTGTCCTTTGTTGTTTGCACTCTGATGAAAATAGCAGAGAACAGAAGGAAGAATAGTCTTCTATCTTGAGATCCTATGTAAGTCTCAGTTAAATCAGTAGCACCATCTACTGTTCTTATTATAGATTTTGCAATACGGAAAATGATATACTTCACATTGTCCTATAGACCTTTAATTATTTAATTATTAGCATCAAGCAATACTCCATAATGTGAACAGAGAGACAAAACTAAAATCTTGTTATTGTAGTAGGAGTCAAAGGGATAACAAAGTAATCAGATTAAGAAAAAGACAGCAGAAATAGCACAATTGTGCACTATTACTTGTCTGGGGGCTCTAACCAGAGAGGGAGGAGGAATTATTAATTAATATGAATCTCTCTTGATAACACACTACATTACTATTTTCGAATGAGTTACTGGTTCAGCACAATTTTACAAAATCCTGTAGCAATTGGCCATAGGGATTCATGCACTGGTATCTTCAAGACTGTATTTCTGTAATGCCTTTAATGTGGGTCTGATCTTGGGGTTTGTCGTGTAGAATGCAGTGGCTAGGATGCACATATAAAGATGCACATATTAAATCAGGACTAGATCAGGACTGCTGAGTAATATTGAAGAAGTTATTATCACATAAATCTTTTCTAGGATTGTTACATCAGCAGCCTTTCTGGAAACCTATTGATACTTTCATAGAATAGTTTGAAAAATCTAACCACAAAATGAAAGGAAAAAGAAAGCCACAAGTGTCCAACACATTGATAAACAATGGCCTTGCAACTTGATAAACAGATGATGAAATAATTCATACATTTTCTGTATGACTCATTCATAGACTGTTGGTTGTAGAATCCTGACTATGCATAGGATTACATGGGTGATCTGAAGCCATATGGAAAAATACCAAATAGAATGCTGTCAACATCGACTCTATATGCAGCCAAGATGTTGCAGTAGAGTTTGGACTGGATAAATGTGCCACTTACCATCAACAAGGGAAAAATAGTAAAAAATGAAAAAATCAAGATGCTCTATGGAAGTAACATCAAAAATTCAATGAAGTTCACTACAAATACTTGTGCATCCTTCAAATTGGCAACATCAAGCATACTTAAGTCAAGAAGAAGGTTAAAAGTAAACAGATCATGAGAATGAGAAAGATCTAAAAGTCCAAACTTAGTGGAGCAAATATCATCAAGGCAATTAATACCTGAGCAATTCCAGTCATTAGATGTATGCAACTGAAACTGAAATTCCAGTGGACTGGAATTAAGAACTAAAATCCCTGGATAGGAAGACCAGAAAAATAATGACAATTCATCATGTCCTTCATCCACACAGTAATGCTGATAGACTCTACCTATCAGAGAAAATGGATTGGCATGAAATGTAGCAAGTACCCCAGAGAGCTGAAAAATAAAAAAGAGGATTGGAAGAATATCTGAAGGATAGTGAAGAAAATACACTGAAGCTCATGAAGGCTTAATGAATACTGGAGAGATCAAACTGGCCTACAAGAAAGACTAAATGAAAGCAATATAATACCATGGCCCATGTACAAAAAAACTAGCCAATCAATAAGGGCAAGACCTAGCAATAGTTAAGAGCAGGAAAGTTGAAGAATGAGACAGAAGGATTAATTCTGGCTGCACAAGACCAAGCCTTAAGAACAAATGTATACAAAGTCAGAACTGAAAAGGCAGCAACAGACAGCAACTACCACCTTGGCAAAGAAACTGTAGAAACAGTGGACCACTTAGTTAGCTGCTGCAAGAAGATCACACATATTGACTTCAGACAAGGGCATGACAAAGTAGCATGGATGGTGCAATGGAATATTTGCAAGAAATCACATTTTACCTGCAAGCAAGAAATGAAGAAGCTAAAGTATTCTGGGACTTTACAATTCAATCAGAAAAGCTCCTGCCAGGTAACATACCAAACTTAATTACAGTTGATAAGAAAGACAAAACAAATCTGCATAATGGACATTGCAGTACTTGGAGACAACAGAATGGAAGAGAAAGAATTGGAGAAAAATCACAAAATGTGATTTTATTTGAGACTTACAAATAAAAGTAGAACAATTGTGGCAAAGCTAGTACCAATAGGAATAGTTATAGGTGCCTTTGGTGCAATCCCAAAACACCTAGAGCACCACTTGAATACCATCATCACTCAGCAGTGAAAGACAGCTTTATTTCAAAACAGCTCATTGTCTGTGGCGATACTTTTAACACCATCAAACCAAATATCTGCCTATCCCAGATTCTTGGGAAGAACTTGATAGGTGGATAAAAATGTAAAAACGTTAGTTACCTTGTTACTAATACATTATTCATTATGGAAGAATTGTGTTTGTACTTATTGCACCTCCTGGAACCAATTAATGATGAGTATTGAGGTACCTCTATATTTTTAAATTATTTACAGGGCCAATAAAGAAAATCTCGTCTATTATTTTTGATGCATTCTTTGCAATATCCATACCCTCAGAATAAAATCTTTTGATGAATTGTAATTTCAAATTTTAAAAAGCAATTTAATATGTATTTTAAAATAGAAATATTTCATAATGTATTCACTAGTATTAGCATCAAAATCCAATACTTTTCCAAGCATAACACAGAAAGCTTACAAAGGTTCTGGTATCAGAACAGAATTTCTTGCATTCACTTTATTTTTAAGGCGTTCATGCTATTTTTGGAATTACAATAGATGCTATTGAGAAGTAGATCTATCATTTACATGCTAATCTTAAAATATGAACTGTGGCATTCAAGGTGTCCTAGCATAGTTTAGTCTCCTCAGGATGTTTTTTAAAAATACATATAAAGTTTATTATAGTTCCTGATAACTCAAGACTTACCTATATTGTAAATACAATATTACACAAATGAGCATTTATTTTATGTTTTGTGATATTATAGCTAATAGCACATATAAAACTAATGAATAATTGCTGAGACTTTTATAGATTTGTTCTTTCCCTCCAGGAAATGTGAATTACTGAACTTGCTATTACAGCAGATTCCTAATAGAAAGAATTCCCCTTTGATCCTCCAGTAAAGACAGAACTGCCATCAGTGTACCAGAAATGGACATTTGAAGCAAAACAGATTTCCATTACCTTTCCTAATCATAAGATTTTCATCAGCTATTATATGACTAATGTTTATTTATTCTTTAAAAATCTATAAGCCCTGTATGCTATTCTGCATTATATGACTTTCTTTAGAAAGTTAGTTTGCTTACTTTGGGAGAAAAAATGTCACTATGATGCTATAATAACTAAGATTTTGAAAAAATGTATCATTTCAATTCCTTTTATGTATAGTTCTATATGAAAATTATGGTAATATTTCTATCTCTTTTTTTAAACAGTTTTGCCTCTGCAGTAAAAGAAACACTAACAGTGAAAAAGTAACATCCAAATTACTAAATTAAGCAAAGATCAAATCAGGCTAGCTCATGCATGTAGCACTCAGACCTGGCATACCTGTAACACTGCTTGTCTGTCAAACTTTATTCCATATTTAGGATGTTTCAAAAAAAGCATTTAAGACTATTAAATGTTAATAATGTGGCATAAAGTGAGAACATTCCAGTAAATTCTGGAAGTGTCCGTGACTGTCATACACTGCTTGAAACAAAGGTGGCAATTACCAGGAAGTAGGCCTTATCTAATCCCAGCCTAGAGCTCCCTCTGTAGGATTTGTGGAGAATAGAAATTGATCATGGGCCTCAGTTGAGTCATTCTTGCAACATTTACATTTCTCCAGGCAAAAGATTCAGGTAGTGTCAAGCCCCAAACCAAAAATGACTCATGGAGATTCTGCCAAGCTGAGTTCTTTGATTGTTTCATACCTATAGCCAAAATCTTGCCAAACTGAACACTTTACTAACTGCATCTACTACATGGACTATGTTGCCTTTTACTCCCTTGGAATGCACTCCTCCCTCCTGGAAATCCACCTTACTACATTCTATCACATGTGGACTCCTTGTGGCTAAACATTTCTATCACATAGATTTTCTGTCAGGCAATCCAAACATGAAGCACTACAGAGGTTGGAGGGTAGAAGAAAAAGTTTTGCAAACTAACATGTCCCTACTGAGAAATGGAGAAAAACGTATTTGTCATTAGTTACCAATCTCCGGCTGATTTAAGTATCTAATAATTGCAGTTTTTCAATTGGTCCTTCATCTATAGGAGCAATGTGACATACAAAGTGAATTTAATTTGGTTTTTGTTTAGTATTTTATGGCCTTTTTAATTAACAGTGGTTAAAAAGACAATTTAATGAAAGGTGGAATTTATTTTCAAGACAGGGAAAGCTCTATTTTTGTGTGGACCAAACTAGATTAAGGAATGGAGGCAGTATTTTTTAATACATGCATTGATTTTTACTTAAGAAAACATGAACAGGGTCAGATTTTTTATAATAAAAAGGTGGGTAGGCAAGAAAAATATCAGCCCCAAACGTATGGAATACTCAATTCTCTCAGTAATAGCTGAGACCACTTGTGACTATTTAGTTTTCCCCTTTATTTTCCTGAATAAAATAAATCTGATCTAGTCATTCTAGTTAAGAACACAAATATTGTGGGCAAAGTACACACAATGCTTATTATATTTAATGTTTTCACTACTGAAAACCTGTCAGTTTTTGTTTTTTGGTTAACTATTCAAGAATTGTAGGCTCTCATATTGTACCAGCCCCATTCCTGGAGCTATTTTATAATTCAGAGTATTATACAAAGAAATAGTTGAGAATCTCAGTAAACTATGGGTTAATGCATTATGTAGGTACGGCCATGCCTACATAAGCTATGGGGTAGTGATTATGCAGGTATTGACTATTTTTTCTAGCTAGGACAGTAAGAAAGAGGTGGAGTTAAAGCAGTCATGAGACTTTGAATGAGTCATTATCAGCTGAGCTAATTTCCCTTTGGTAACAGGAACCCTAAAGTGCAAGGATTTACTTCTTTTGAATCTTCTGGAAGGCAAATTATCTTTGAATCTTCTGGAACACAAATGATGTCATAAGGAGTAATGTAGGCAGGAGATCAAGGAAGAGCTTTTCTCTCTCACTTGTAGAAAATATGCCACCTGAATTCCCATAGACTGAGTAGTTTACAAACTCTTGAAAACATTTAAAAATAACACAAAAATATAACCAAAACAACAAAGAAAGCAGAGAAAACAAATCCAGATTTAACATGGAAAAAAAGGAGCATTAATCCTTGTCAAAGGCCAGGGTGAAATGCCACGTCTTCAGGACCCTTTAAAATAGCAGTTGGGAGGGGGATGTTTTAAAGGTGGGGAGGGAGGGAACTAATTTCAAAGGACATGTACTCCACAGAGACGATATGCTTTCAGGGTCCTGATAAATTACATTGTTTAATCAAAGGAACCCAGAGCGTGCCTACCTTGCCAGATTAAATTGGCCAAGCACACACTTTGGGACACAGGCAGTCTCGAGTTAACCAGCCTTTAAGTCATGCAGGGGATGGGTCCTCAAACCTTGGCCCAAGGACCAGTACCAGGCTGTGGCATGCCAGAAACCAGGCCATACAAACCAGTCCCCTATCCGTGGGACGCAGGCAGAATGCAAAAACACACCCCTCTGGTCTATGGAAAAACCTCTCCATGGAACCAGTCTCTGGTGCCCCAAAGGTTGGGGGCTTTATATGTAGTGACCAGCACCTTGAATCACACCCAGAAGCAAGAAAGACAGACGCTTAACAATGGCAAAGCAAATAATTTTTATAGAAATTGGAGGCTACAAGGCAGGAAATCCTAGGGATCTATTTGTTGGCCCGTTTGGGGAATCTAGGCAGGTCCTGGTCAGTGTACCTGAGGCAAGTGCTATTGTTAGGCAAAATGGATTTTTCTGGCAGGCAGCAGAGCTGGGAAAGTTCATTAAGGAAATTGAGTGTCAAGGCCGTCAATTGATAAACAGCTGATGGGCTTGCAATGCCTTTGTAAGGTTGCCAGGTGTTCTAAGTAGAGGCTTCAATGCTCTGTGGGATCTAAATGGGATTGTCAACAGTTTTAACTGAGGCAGGGAGGGTCAATTTTGGTTTGATGGCATTAAGCAAAAAGAGCATATGGGTTCCACCCTGGTCTAAATCTAAATCTATATCTAAAGGGGCACAATCATTTTTGGAGGCTTTGAATCTATGTGGACTCCTGATGTTTGCCTGAACAAATCCTGGCATTGGCAAGATTTTGAGTAGTTTTGCCTTGCCTCCTTAGGGTTGTGAGACTGGCCTATGCCATTCAGTTGGTTTAATGCCAAAAATGAATTTATGGTACCAATCGATGTAGCTCAAGACTGAACCCAGAGGGATTGGCGTTGTTTGAGTTTGGTTGTTTTGAGACCTTTCATTACCCTAACTAGGTAATATCTTCAACTGCTAGTAGGGAGTGGGGTTTGCTCTCATTTGTTATCCTCGATTGGGCTGTTTTACTGTGAGCTACTGTAACAGTAAACTTTAGCCCAATCAAGGAACCAGCAAAGCTACACAGAAGTAAGCCTACATTAACTGGCTCCAAACTAAATGAATGGACTGGTTCAGCACCCCCAAATTCTTTCTACACCTGTTTACTCCAAAGCAAGCTGCGCTGGGCTATACTTATTGCCCAGTGAAAGGCAAAACAATCCCCTTTCCAGTAACGGAAGTGGCTGTTCAGGTGCTTCACCGATCTGTTGCAGGTAGCGGGAGAAACTCTCCGCCACCGGTCCGGGGGACAGGCCAAGGTGTGCAGCCTTTCGCCAAGGCCTGCAAAAACCTTTCCTACTCCGGCCTTTTTTTTTTTTTGTCTTGTCACGACGTGAGTCAGCAAATCGGGCAAAAGGAAGTCGGGCGTCCTGATTCGTGGAAGCTATTCCCGTTCCGAGGCCTGCTCTCGTTTCCCCCCCCCCCCCCGTTCTCATGTTAGAAACGAGGGGAAATGCTGAGTAACGCTCGCTCGTGGCTTTGTGGAAGGCTTCGCTAGGCCGAAAGATTGATTCGCCACCGCCATTCCGCTGAGGGGGGGGGGGAGGTGTTGGTCCAATCGCGGCGTTGCAACCGCCTCTCGTGCCCTCCTTTTTCCCTCACAAAACCCTTCGGAGGGTGAGGGGAAAGGGGGGCCGAGAGCTCGGCATATCTCCCCTTGGTACCTATTGTTGTTATTCTCGCTTCGGCAGCGCCGGGGCTTTCCCACCTGAACCCCGCCCCTTTTCCGTGGGTTGCGGCGCCCATAAGTAGCCGAGGCGCGTCGTCATCGGCAGCCAGCGGTGAAAGGACGTCGTTCGCACGGGGGAGTGGTGGTGGTTTGAAGCGCCTTTCCTCCTCCTGCTGTTCACCCGGCCTCCAGAAGCGCCAATTGTTGCTGCGCCACAGCAAAACCCAGCGCCGCTGCCGTCGCCGCGATGGCTCAGCTGACGATCAAGGCCTACCTGCTGGGCAAGGAGGAGACCACCCGCGAGATCCGGCGCTTTGCCGTTGACCTTCCCGCCCGCTTCCAGCCGATACGGGACAAGGTCGCCGAGCTTTTCCAGGGACTGCTCCGCAATTCTGCCGCCGCCACGGGAGCCTTTCAGATGTATTATAAAGGTGAGCAATGGAGGGATCGGGATCGAAGGGCCGGCGAGATTCCCCCCCCCCATCCCACCCCCGGTCTCCCCTTCCCCGCCCGTATGGAGCCTTCTTTGAATAGCGGCTCCTGACTGTCTCAGAGAGGCACCCGGAGTCTTGATATTTACTTGGGGCTCTTTGCGCTTCCTTCTCTTCGGGTTAGGTAGGCTGATAGTGCCAGGAGGAAAAAAACCCTAAATGAGGTTAAAGAAAATCTAGAAAATCTAGAAATTTTCAACCCTTTCCCTAGGTTTTAGGTCTAGGGTATACTTTTTTTTATAGACAGGCAGCAATTCATCAGGCTGGAGATTTTCCTGATCATGGCTGGAAACTATTAGGTTTTTATCCCACCTTCATTACTTTATAAAGTGACTCAAGGAAGCCAGCATGTATGATACTCCTTTCTCTTCCTATTTTCCGGACAGCAACAAACAGGGTGAAGTGGGTTGATCCGGGAGAGAGTGACTGGCTCAAGGCCATCTGGCTGGCTTTCACATTTAAAGCAGGACTAGAACTCGCAGTCTCCCACTTTCTAGGCAGCAACTTACCTTCTAAATCAATCTGTTGTCTGAATTCACCTACTAAAGTTCAGTTTATAAATTAAAGAGTCAGTACAGGTAGTCCTTGACTTACAACAATTTGTTTAGTGACCAAAGTTAGAACAGTTCTGGAAAAGTGACTTAGACCAGATCATTGCAGTATCTCCATGGTCAAAATTCAGATACTTGGCATCTGGCACGTATTTGATGGTTGTGATGTCCCAGGATATGTTGATCCCCTTTTGGGACCTTCTGACAAAGTCAATAGGAAAGGGAGATTCACTTAACCATGTTACTAAACAAGTGCGGTGATTCACTTAACTGTGTTGTGAAAGACTGCAAAAGGGGGCAAAACTCACTTAACTGTCTTGCTTAGCAGTGGAAAGTTTGGGCTTGATTGTGATAAGTCAAGGACTACTTTACAGCAGTTTATAAAAAAGTTTGTTGATTATAATATTCTGGTCCAAATTCCAAGCTTTAATAGGTGATCCACAGAAGGACAAGAATAAACAATTATGATTTCACATGGGCAAAGGAAACTCTGTCATGTAGTGGTTAAAGGTTCAATGCCCTTGCGTGTGTTGTGACCATTCTTTCTAAACTTTGCTGCCCTAAAAGTAGTCCTGTTTCCTCATCAGAACGGAACAGACCCAAGCAAGCCTCAAGTTTTGCTAAAAGGCATAAGAAATTCTATTTCTTATTTCTTGCTATTGTATGTTATACACACATTCCAGAAACTCTGATTTAAATTCTTCGTTTTAAATTAAAAATAAATTTTGGGAGAAAGTAATTTTGGGACTCTTCCCAAGCCTATAGTGAGATCTTATTATAGATATGTACAAAGAGACGTGTGCTGGAGAATGACCTTGAATTCACTTTTAGCAAAAGCTGGACAAAAGCTAAATCATGTAGCTTTGACCTGTAGCAGGGTAAATTTTCTTTGTGAATAAAGGGATTGCGTTAGATCAGGGGTGGGGTGCAGGCTCAGGAATTCTGGGAGTTGAAGTCCAAAAGTCATAAAGGGGCCATAGTTCTCCACCTCTGTTTAATCACAGTTTGCAAGGGTATGGTATGACTGAGCATTAGAGTATGCCATCCAAGAGTTACAAAAAGAACCTAATACCTGCTTTTCCAGATTGAGAAGAAAGATAAAAACTGTTTACTACCAAAGATCCATATTAAATACTACTTTAAATTTTACTCCTTTTTAAGGCCTCTTAATTAAAACTTGTTGGAGACATATTTTTCATCCTTGGTTTTTCTCCCAAATGCAGGGTCTCCTTTTTTTTTCAAATTGAGTGTTGATCCATTGGTTGCAACTGTAATTGACCAACCAGTTTGTCAGCTGAGCATGATGTGGAGAAAATGACTGACCAAATGTCACTCAGCCTGCTTTCATACCTAAAACAGAACTAGAACTCGCAGTCTCTTGGTTTCTAGCCAGGTGCCTTAATCACCATTCAAAACTGACTCATTGGAGCTGTTGTTATGATCAACTGATTTTAGCCTTGAAATAGAGACCTGCATAATATTTTATATTTTGTATACATCAATCAGTAAAAAATTACAATTTAATTTTAATTTAGATAGGCATGTAGTCTGTAGCTTGATTTTGGGTAGAGCACTGTTTTTAAGCCTTGGCAGTTTTATGATTTGTGGACTTAAGTCCTAGAATTCCCTAGCCAGTATGCTAATTGGGGAATTCTGGGATTTGGAAGCCACACATAACATTGGGTGGACTAAACATTATATCCAGTGGTGGGCTGCATATATTTTAACAACCGGTTATGTGAGCATGCACCTTCTGCACAGCTTCCAAACTACAGCACTTTCATAGTAATTGGCTTACCTTCTAAGGCAGTCCGAGTGAGTAGTAACAGTGGAGGCACAGAAAACAGCTGTGCCGTGCGATTTAGCTGAGCAAGAAAGAAGGGGATATAGGACAGGATATTTGGGGCCAGTTGATCATCAGAACTACTAGTTCGATAGAACCAGGCAGGTTCTGCAACCAGGCAGCAGCCCACCACTGTTTAAAACCAAAAGATATTTCTTCACTGATATAAAACATGAGAACTGGAAATAGTAATCAACTTTACAATGCAACGATCCAAAAGAAACAGCTGGAAGGAGTGATTAATCAATGTTGTGTTCTGCTGCCTTTTTTAACTTATTCAACATAAGCTTTAAGATTCAACACAAACATATTTCCTGCTTCCTGTTGATGACTTTCTAGGTGGCATGTTATATAAGAATTGTTCAGACTATGATTGTATATCTTTTCTATCAAATAGTAAATGGATTATTTCCTTTCAGATGAAGATGGTGATATGATAGCTTTTTCCAGTGATGAGGAATTGAAGTTGGTTCCACCCTCTGTGAAAGCTGGAGTTTTTCGGATTTATGTTAAAGGTAATATTGATTAGTCTGTGGCAGCTGCACTCTTATGCATTCTGGGCTATGCAGTTGGTTCAAAATAAAGAACCTGCACAATACAGATTTTCAATTCATAATCCTTATCCTCTTATTGGAATATTTCAGGCTAAGCAGAAATCAGAAAAAATGAAAAGACAATGGTGGCTATGAAATTAAAATACAAGTAGTCTTTGGATTAGAATTGGGACTGGAACATCTATCACTAAGTGGTGTGGGCATTAAATGATTCATGCCCAATTTTACAATCTTTTTTCCTGAGGGGTGTTAAGTGAATCTGGGTTCCCCCATTGACTTTGTTGAAAGCCCACTGGGATTGGTGATCACATGGCCCTGGATGCTGCAGTCTTTATACATACATATTTGCCATGTGCCTGAATTTTGATTGTGGGACTATGGGGACACTAACAGTTTTAAGTGTGAGGATAGGTCATAAGACACTTTTTTTCCAATGCTGTAAGTTCAAATGGTTGTTAAATGAATGGTTGTAAATTGAGGATTACCTGTACAGTGGCAACAGCTCACTTTTGATAATTGTTCTTGCAATTATAATTTCTAAAAATTTCTTGTTCCAGCTACTAAGCCAAGGTAATTAGGACATTATAGCTTTTCTATAGAAGCCATTTATAGCAAGAAGTAATTTGTTGATGTACAAGTAAAGCAGATGGATATTTTTCTTGCTACTTTACATTCAGTCTTCATTTGTAACCTATATTGTAACCCAGGAGGCTTTGAAATGGAGAAAGTATTATGAACATTTAATTAGAATGGCCTGTGAATGATGGGCAATGAAAAATGGGTTTCACTCAGCTATCCTGGAAGAAATCAGTAGCTGCTGCCTTGGAAAATACAAAAAAGGAATCATTAAAGTCTGCTCCTGACATTGAGTAGGCTCTGGTACCTTTGTCTTCTGATAAATATTGTACTATGGCTGACATTAAGACAAAAATGCTGATAATTGCATTGAATATGCAGGCATGATTGGAAGGAAAAAAATTTAGTCACTCAAAGCAAAGATATGAAGTGACTTCCTGCCAATAAAATGTGGTTCACTCATCTGTTGCGGAATGAGTCGTTTAAGAACATTTTTAATTTTTAATTGCATTATATTGAAGGCAGGTTTTATCTAAATTATTTCAAAATGCTAAAACATTTGCATTTTTTTAGGGTTGCTGCTTATACTAAACTGGACTGTTTTATAGGAATTTTTAAGAAGTGAAGGGGGGGGGGAGATGATTGAAAAAGGCTATTCTGTATTTCCTTCATGAGATGTTTATTCCAGTCCTAGGGTCTTTCATGGGAAGATAGTCCTGTTATAGGCAAAGTTGAAAACTGATATGGCTGGGTTCATAGAGCCCACTAAATGGAAAACAAACATGCCTTATTGTGATTTGTGAACTCAAGACATACCTATTTGTATTATGGTAGGCATACTTGTTTTTCAATATTAGGTACAATTAACCTGTGGGAGGGAGGGGCTTAAACCTTGCTTTATATTACCTTTTAAGTGTCCTGCAATATGGATAACTTTTTAGTCATGGATAAGATAGTCTTCAACTTTACAGCCATGATTGAGCCCAACATTTCTGTTGCTAAACAAAGCAATTGTTAAGTGAATTTTGCAAAATTTTATGACTTTGCCAAAGTTGTTAAGTAATCACTGCAGTTATTAAGTGAATCATTCAGCTGTTAAGCATATCTAGCCCCCCCCCCCTCCCCCATTGATTTTGCTTGTCTGAAGCCAGCTGGGAAGGTTACAAATGGTGATCACATGACCTCAGGACAGTGCAATTGTCATAAATAAATACTAGTTGCCCCAAACCCAAAATTGGATCACATGACCATGAGGATGCTGCATCACTCATTAAGTATAAAAAAGTTATGTCAATTTTTTTTCAGTGCTGTTGCAATTTTGAACAGACACTTAAGTTGAGGTCTACCTATTATAATTTGATCAGCATGGTTATAGTTGAACAATTGTGTCTTTCAGAAAAAAAGGAGCTTAAGCATGTGAACCGCCATTCCTGCAACAAGGAGCATTCTCTAAACCTTGTGCATCCTAATGTGATCTGTGATGGTTGTGAGGGCCCAGTTGTGGGTGCCAGATTCAAATGTGCAGTTTGTCCAGACTACGACTTGTGCAGCACTTGTGAGGGGAAAGGTGTTCATAAGGAGCATAACATGATCATGTTTCCAAGTCCATTCCACCAGCTTGAGGTTAGTATTATGAAGAAAGGCAGATTTACAAAGATAATTGAATTGAATAAAGTCATTTTGTGGTTTATTTTAAAGCTGCTGTGGCTTTTTTTTAAATTTTATTTATTTTAATAATAGACAACATATACAATATTTCACCCTGTGCTATACATAAGAAAGGA
>JAEANM010008064.1:0-17262 GCA_017656035.1 Myanophis thanlyinensis | reverse complement strand
AATAAATAAATAAATAAATCTATTGGTTTTCTAAATGCTTTAGCAAATAAAAGTCATCAATCCTATTTGCCATCTTATATAAAGATCTCTTTGCATTTGTTTGTGTGTATTTCCTGTAAGTGCACTAGAAGCAAGAGGCAAGTGTGCAATAACTTAAATTTCCCAAAGAAAATGTTGAGTTATAAGGAATGGTAATTTTAGAAACTTGGGACTAAAAAATAAATAAATTAACAAACATCTCCAAAAGGCAATTTTCCATAGTTGGGAACCAAAGAAACAGGAGCAATAGGAGTACAAATATAGCAGCATTTATTTTTGCTAGTCAATGTATAATAAGCTTTGCAAAATCTAACTGTAACATCTTGCAAGAGTTGCTCAGCAATGACACAATCTTGTCTAATTAAGCACTTTAAAATCCTTTTTAAGAATAGGTTTCATTCTCTTTGAAATAAAGGGTACCGGATTGGTTTATGCTGGGTTGTTCCAGAAGAGAATTAAGGAGCAAAGTTCTCCCTGAAGGCAAAATAACATTAAGGACTGTCAAGATCAACAATTGGTGATACTTGCCAGAATCAGACTGCTTATGAACAAGAGTTTGCTAGTTAGCAAAGATAAGAAAAAGAGCATTACACGAAGCATTCAAATCCCTACAGAGCTTGTACAAGAATTGCAGAATGGAAAAAAACCAACACCTTAAATCCATTACTTAGCCTTAAAAGACAGGCAAAAGGATTTACAACAAGGTCAGTATCAGTTTTGAATAACCAAATAGGCATGACCCTGTCTCACCAAAGTACTCATTAGAAATGGACAAGAAACAGAACCATTGATCAATTAACTACTTAAAAGCTGGGATTGGCTAAAGCTAAGAAAAGGAAAGGATGAAGAAGACATTAAAGCAGAAATAGAGGAAAGGAGTGCACTAAATCCCACCCACCCACCCATCCCCCATGCCCTCTAGGTAAGAATGGAAGCTTACCTAGCTTAGCAGGCCTGTGAGTAAATGGATAGCACTTTTCTCCACCTAGCTTCTCCCCTGTTGCCCTGAGTTTGCTGAGAGGGTGGGTCTTGTTTTTTTGCAAATACTTCGATTATTTTAATAATTTTAAAAACTGACAGCTTTTTTTAGTCTTTTTTCTTGTTTAGTATCTCTGTTTTTCTACATTTGTATTGTTTTCATTTTTTCCTCTTATCAACATGTACAAATATTTATAGACACACACACATACATATAACCATACACATATACCAACCAAGTAACAATAAAATGGGGATTTCAATATAAAGTAAATTAACTTAAGACTGAAACCTTTATTACACAACAAATAACTTAACTCTTTCATCTTTCTCAATATTATATTTAATTTTGAATAAAAAACTAAATAATCATAATGCTTGAAACATTAATATTCTACCTAAATAGTATTAAAATTAATAGAATAGCCACATTTTCTTTCTTCTTTATTTTCAATTCTTTAAGATACTAAGTAATATAATGTTAATATTTTAAGTATGTTATATAGATATCATTGCACTGAAACAACATACTACTGTATGTGATTTATACTAGTACAATAAAAAGTGGGGACATGAAAATAGATAGAGAGATTTTAAGGATTAATAGTAATAATAAAAAGGGGGTGTACACCAGAAATCCAGTCCTTTATCTGGAATCTGCCCAGAAAAAATATGTGAAGATATCAGGCAGATAATTATCCAGAAGAGTTGGGGAGAGCAGAGGAGGGAAAAATCCTCATCATATTCATCTGGGTAAGTGATATTTTTGCAATCAAGTGATGATTTTGGTAATCATAACTTTTCACAGTCACAATTGTAACTGTTTGGGGGATGGGCAAACCTTCCATTACAATTCTTTTGGCGAGTGTACCCACAATACACTTCCATCTTTTTATGAGTTCCCAAAGCATTCTTCAGTGTTTCTCAACCTTGGCAACTTTAAAATGTGTGGATTTCAATTCTCAGAATTCCCCAGGTAGGATGGGAAAATTCCACAACCAGAAATTCTGGGAGTTGAAGTCCACACAACTTAAACTTGTCTTGGTTGAGAGAAACCATGCTAAAATGTCAAAGGGTTAGGGTTAGGATTGGGGAAACTGACATATTTAACCTCAGGAGAGAAATGTCTAATCTAACCTTCATGGCAACCCACCTATAGTGTTATCACCTGGATAAAGAAAGATACCTGCTCATTTGACTTTGATGAAAGCTTTCTCTTTCTTTGGTACTAAAATGTCCATCTAGTTGCCACCAGGCAAGATGCACACATTTCTTTTGGAAGCTGTCTTTCTAGGAATTACAGCTACTTACTACAAAGCAGCCATCAGTTTACTCGATTTTTTTTTACGTCAACAGTCCAAAAGATGCAAGTCAGATTGTAGCAGCTTTTGTAAGCACCTGCTCCTTTCATTTTGCTTTTTAAGCCAAAACTTCATCAAGAAATGTTAACACACTGATAAACTATTTTTTGCTGAAAGACAGCACATTTTGCAAAGGACTTCTCTTGATGGAGCCAAAATAGGGCTTTCTAAAGGAATTTGAGCATTGTTATTGCTGCCTGAGATAGTAGTACATGGACTGTAAATGTAAAAGCCGCCACAATGTCCCATTTTTTGGTCATTAAGTCTTCCTCTTTGCAGCCATGTCTAGACTTCAGTTTCTGTGTAAATACATTGTCTGGACCAGGTTCATCTTTTAATTCCTGACCTTTGCTTGGCACTTCCCCATGTGCAAGAGATTGTACAGCTAGAGTGAGCAACCTGAAGCTCCAGGAGACATATTGCTCCACAACCTTTTTTTTATAGCCCTAGGAAAACTATATATGTGGTCACTAAGAATGGGCAATGATTTGATGGTACATAATAAATCATAAGCTGCCTTCCAAAGTTAAGGAAAGCTGTAGAAACAGTAGTGTGTACATTAAAGTAATCTTACATTTCCTAATCCCTTTAAATCTGGGAAACTGGAAAATCCAGGCCTCAGCTATGCGTTGTAATGTAAGCATCTACTTTGCATTATCATCCCACCTACTGTCAGCCTCCCAAGGAAGATTAAGTGTTCATCAACATACATTGGATCACCCACAAAACGAGTATGAGCTGAGTTGAAAGCCATGGCTTGATTGCCCTAGTGACAGGCAATCAACTGAATTAACTGAATCAATTCAACTGAATTAATTTCAGAATGAGTAGGATCTCCTGATTCTCCTGAGCTTGCTTGCTGGTGCTCTCTGAGCTTGCTTAAAATGTTTCATTACCCAAACTAGGTAATATCATCAGTGCTAGTAAGGAATGCAGTTTGCTATAAGTTTGTCAGAGTTTGCAACAGTAATCACATCCAGAAAGCACACACAAGTAACTGATTCAACAGGATTCAATAACTTCTCTTTATATATAACATAATACATGAAATAAGTATACAATACCCAAGCAGGTTTTTCCAACATGGTAGCAAATACAAGCAAAACACCAGCAGAGGAGAGGAGTTGAGAGTTTCAGAGCACAGCACAGACCAATTTGTTTCAGAGCTGCAGAGCTTAATACAGACAAAGAGAACCTCCTCTATACAGGGCAGTTAAACTAAGCCACCCCCAGGCTCTTTGCTGTCTCTTTTGGCTCACACAGCAACTACTCTGTTTCCGTTACCAAACAGTCTCAATTGGCTGACCCAGTTGCCATGTCTCTTCCAAGTCATGAACTCTCATACACTGACAAAGTTTATATTTTAGTGGCTTGCCTGTCAGTGTTGGTAGGATTGCCTTAGAAATTGGCTTCTATGGCAGTTTCTTGATGGGATATTATGTCAGCTCCGGACTTGCCATCCAGTCTGGGGATACCACTCATGCATGAAAGAGGGTACCACAGCTGCCAAATCTCCTCACCACAGCCTGACAATCAGTTGTGTGAAGAATAGCTGATGAGCGTAGTTGGCGCCGGGGGGAGGGTTGCACAGGGGAGAGACCTGGCAGCACCGGACCATTGCCTGGGCTGTGGAAAAAATAGCTGACGGGTGTGGAAGTGGTAGCCTGGGACAATCAGGCGAGGAACAACCATAGCTAACCAATGCTCAAACATGGCACCAGCTGAAGAGCACAGCCGGCTAAAGAGCACAGGGAGCGCCGGCTGCAATGCAGAGAGGCACTAATCAGCTCCATGCCAGCTCAAAGCTGGCTAGTTCTGGCAGGGGAGGGCAGGGGGAGGGCATGTATGTGGTAGACGAGTGTGGCAGTTAGCACATAACTAGTGGAGAGAGCACCTAAGTGCAGTGCTGACTTCACTCTGTGTGTGTCAGTACGTGCCGGAGGTGTATGGAAGATTACACCTGAGTTCTCTGAACTTCATCTGAGTGAGTTTGTTTCTGCTGTGACCATACAGAACCTGACATATTGATTACTTGGTTGCTGGTCTGATGTTAATCTTGGAGTTAATCTGTGCTGATCAGGATGCTGATGGCTGGTGGAGAGGTGCTTGGGTTTATCACACAGCTCAAAAAGGAACAAATCTTTTGGGCTGGGTGATAACTGAGCATATTTTGCATTTGCCTGCTTAATTCAAAAACGTAATATTTAGAATTGAAGTTGTTATGAAAATGGCATTGGAGGGCACCTCACCTTTGATTACTGCCCCTGTCCTACTTGATCAAAGCTTTGTCCTATTAAACATGACACTTTTCAGGTACCAAACATGCTTCATTTTTGTTGATTTTATCCATAAAGCATAGCAGCAGCCTCCTTTCCAGCAATTTGCAAGTTTAATTCAAATCAAAAAGCCCTATGGAAGAGAAATCCAAGCTTAAAAAATGGTTCTGGATCTTGGCTTCGATTCAGTTTAAACTCTTGGGATGTCCCTTCTTGGCACAAACATAAGAACAATGCAACCACCAAGCAAGCAAAGATATATTCCTTTTAGTTCATAGGGAGTACATTCATTATGATGCTCGCTTTTCCCCTTTGGCCTGTTAGGAAGCTGCTCTTATGCCAGTAGAAAAGTCCAGAAGTTCATCAAATCTTTGGAATGTCTCCATGGAGGCTTCTTCAAGTTGAGCAGCAGCTGCTACTGTCATAAATCACTGCAGCGCACAAGATATCCTTGTTAAAAAGGGAAGGAGGGAGAAAATCTCCAGCTGTCTCAAAATTATAAAATCAACGAAGTCTGAGCTTTCCTCTGCTTTTTTTAATAGCTTAGGAAAAGCCAAGTCAATTAGGGAATTGATCAGAATGGCTCTAGGTACAAACTATGAACTCAATGACATTTCCTTGCAAGATCTCTGCATGTTACTGTAACCTTATTCTTTCAATTGCAGCCTGATCTACCTGCATGCCATCTGAACGAAGCTGAACCCCAAATATGGTTTTCAATTTCTAGCTGAACATCCAACATGTATTAAGAATGCTAATTAGGCATTGTTCCTCAGTCAATTAAATAATCAGTATCTGAAGAAGCATCAGGAGATAGCAGCTCAGTTATAGCATGTACCTTTATATACTGAAGAACCCCATCTGTCTCTCCAGCATCTAAAGCAAAATTCCCCAATCTTTCCAGCTTTGCAGACTGGTGGGGGGAAGAGGGGGAAGAGGGGATGGTTCTGTACAAGGAGTGGACCAGCACGTGCACAGCAAGCCAGAATGCATGCAGCTCTGTTTGCACAAGCATTGGGCATGTGTGCCAGCCACTTGCACAAATGGAGCGTGCATACACACACACCTGCCTGCTGCTTGTGCAAGTGGGAACATGCCGATTCATGTAAGGCCCAGTTCCAAATGGCTCAAGGCCCGGTAGTGGGCTGTGGCCCAGGAGTTGTGGACCTTTGATCTAAAGGATCGCTTGGAGAGAAATTCCATTTGTAATTGTAGTTATCATGGGGAGAGACCCAATTTCATTTCTGTCAGATGACTGCGCAGCAGCAAATGCCATTATTTATAACCTAATTTAAAAATGAGGGTGTTATAGCCCACACCATATCGGGGAAATGTCTTTAATGCTCTTATGGGAAATTGCTTTCTTTGTGTAAGCATAAAGAAAGCAAAACCTCATCAGAGCATTAAAAACAGTATATTCAGCCATTGCAATCTGTCAGTTATGATTTATTGCTTAGCATTTCATGTGATCAATAATGTTGGTTAATAACCCATGGCTGAAATAAATTCTGCCTTGACACATTCTGCAACTCAGCCAACAGGCAATAGTGAGCCAAGTTAAAATAATGTGATTTTTTTGCCCTCTCTACAATAATGAAAGTGAAATAACCTAACAAGAATTAAATAAAATAAGACCACTATGCACTTTTTTCATTGAAGCTAGTATAGAAAATATTGACAAAAAGTGTAAAGATGGGAGAAAATCATAAATGTATTTCAGGGCATCATCTCATTTTAAATTTTTGTTGCAAATTCTCAAAATGGCTCACCTAAAAGTTGGTTTCATTAACTTTAGCTTTATCATTCTACCATATATAGATATATGCCATCCAAATCTCGAATCATAGCCTTGTAGAACTAATAATCTTGTATTTCCTAATATAACTCATATTATATTATAAAAAGAAAATCAGGAATAGATAAAAATGATTAAGATATACAGATTTATTAGAATACTCTACAGATTATATCAAATTAAAATCTAGAGAAGACTTGGCGCTAGAAGACTTCAACTGACAATGGTTTTCATATGTGCAACTCACAGAGAGATTTAAAGATAAGAAACTTAAGATTTTTAACATGATAAAATTATTTTTGAAATGGAACTGTGTACAAATGATGAACAGCTTATTGCTAACGTGTAGAAGCTTTTGTTAAAATTGGAAACAGAAGAAGAATTAATTAAAAAATGGTATGATAACTTGACCAAAAAAGGTTCAAAATAACATACCAGCTGATCAGTGTCAAACATATGGATAAAGGGCTTTGCATTATGCTACAAGTTCCAAGAGAACTTTTATATAATGATGTACAGATGGTACTTATCCCCAAATAAATTCGCTCAAATGTATAAGGATCTCCAAATAATTGCTGGGAGTGTAACACTGAAATAGGGCACCTTTTATTACTTTTGGTGGACTTGAAAAGAAGAGGCAATATACAAACTCTTGAAAACTTTTTACAGTTGAGGCCAGAAACTTTTTTGTTAGTATGTATGGATAAAACATTGGAAAATGTTTTCCACATTTTAAAAAAACCAATAAAATAAAAAAGGAGAAAGAAAACATGAATTCTGGAGCAAACAAGCCCAAAATGCTAGAAAAAGACTGTCAAGAGGCTCAACTATTTTCTATCCCTAGTCCTTTCAGAACACTACAGGATAGGAGATATTCAGATCTCAGGAAGGATACTGTGTTTCCTTTGTCCTGATGGATGACACGGCCACTGGTCTGGAGTAGTTTAATCTTATAGAGTAAGCATAAACTATTGGAGAGAGGCAGAACCTCAGAACCAGACCTTAGGCTAGGAAGGCCTTGACAGACTGACTAGACAACCCATGATCCATCTTTCTTCCCACAGAAATATAGATTAGTCCTGTTCCCACTCACATCATGTCTCTCAACAGAGGACAAGTAAAGTTGCCCCTCCTCCTTGGCTAATTCACAGAATTGCCTGAGTTTTACTGGTGGGGGGAGAACAAAGAGAGCCATGGGCCACTTTGGACTGCTCCCCACTCCCCATTCCATTATGTTACCAAAGGCCCTCCAGAGAAAAAGAGAACTCACCTGTTGACTACCAGTGCCCTTCAACCAGCCCTGTCTCACCATCAAGCATCAGCATGGCTGCCTCATCCTTCCCTCACTACCCACTGTTGTTGAGAGCTTTTAAAGTTCAATCTCTACTCTAAAGCAGCCAGTTGATGCTCACCAGTTGGCTCTTGCTGCTAGCCACTTGGACACAGTGGCCAAAAGGAGGATGAAAATAGGGCAAGGATATGTCCATGACAATTATGTGATTGTATATGATTATCACAGTGAGGTGGTGTGGCAGTGCAGTAGTGTGGAAGCAGTCACAACTATGCCTAATGTCAATCCCAAAGGAGTAATGGGTCCCAGAATTTTGGGCACATTCTTTATATTAGCCCATTTGACCTACATTGATTCAAAAACTGTTGCCCTATAATATAGTTTCATCTAAGTAAAAGTTACAAAAACAGGAGAGTTTTATTAGTATATAGATTACTACAACAATAGCTCAGTCACTTTATTGATGAGATAGGTGGCATATAAATTAAATAAATAATAAATAATCAAATGCAAAACAATACAAGATAATAAAAATAAATACAAATCCTAATTACGCAGCCAACTGGTAATAAGTAAAGCAATACAGATTATCCAGATATATTCCATCTAGTTTTCTTAACTATACTGTAGAAGTCATTTCTTTCTTCTGGGATAATTTTTCAATTTCCAAGTTCTGCACAAAACCCTGATTTTCTGGTGATCTCCCAACTAAGTGTTGACTAAGATCTGCCTAGGTTTTTATTTTATATCAACCATATTTATAGTTGTCATTTTTCCCCTGGCAGGGTCATTTAAAGAGCTGCTGACACAGGAAATTAGAGCTGTCACTTTTCTTGTCTATACCAGAAAAGGCTTCAATTTTTTTTTCTGGCTGGAGAAACCCATTAAAAGCAACAGAGCAGTCCACCCCTTTGTCACAGAGATATGGTAGCCTTTGTTTAAAAATGAGAACCAAATAAAACATTTTTAAAAAGCCATCAGCTGAAATATAATGTAGAAAACTATGCCTTGCTTCAATTAACATTAGTGAAGCTAGCCTTGATTTATACCAAGTTTTAAAAGGGGTGGGGGATAGAACCCTCCCTCTTAAACATAATATGTGTTTCCATGGAAACAGAGGCCTAGGCTAAGACAGGGAGTTTGTTAATCAAGAGGAAAAATCCAGTGGTTTGAAAAGGTCTTTGTAAACCACATAAAGGTTGGCCAATCCAGCAGAAGAACTGCAAGAATGTTAACACGGCCATGAAAAAAATCACACCTTGGGCCTGTGTCTAGGCCTCCCTGTTAGTTAACAAGCCCAAACTGGCCGTATATACAGTCCCAACAAAGACACACTTTTCTGTTGTGCTACAATAATGTATTCGTGCAAGAAACATACAAAACTTACAAAAACTTCAAAGTTGTTCTTTTTCTGCCCCAAGTGTTTTTGTATAGAAAACAGTATAGGTGTGCATTTCGCAAAAACAAGTGAGTTGTGATCTCCTCCACCCATTAAAATCACCATAACCAAAATTCAGCAGCAAATCATGAAGTTCTAACAGCACAATGGCTAACGCTTGATTTTTGGTGTGCTTGTTTTTCCATATTAAGATTTAAAATAGGTGTGTAAGGCTCAAGTATGTCTTATATATATTTGGATTAAATACACATGCATGCACATGCCCAGCTTAAGCATTTCATGAGTTCCCTTTCTAATCATCACAGCATCCTCTTGGAATACAACGACCATAGATATTTTATTTCAGAAAGCTGTCCTACAGATTGACTTAATTTAATTATTTTTTCTTGAATTTGCTTTTCTAAAGCAAAGTTATAAACATAAAATATATTTTTTTAATTTTTATGAACCTCTTTCAAATTGCTCCGTTATCAGTATATTCCTTTTTGTATCCAAGAAAATACAGGTGGTCCTCAACTTACAACTTTAGTGACTGTTCGAAGTTACAACAGTACTGAAAAAATGTAACTTATGACCATCCTCCTCATCATGTGATCAAAATTCAGACTCTTGGCAACTGATTCATATTTATGGTAATTGCAGTGTCTTGAGGTCATGTTATTCCCTTTTGCCACCATCTAGCTTCTAGCAAGTCAATGGGGAAGACCGATTCACTGAACAATCTTAATAACTGCAGTGATTCAGTTAACAACTATGGCAAGAAAACACAAAAAAATGGGTCAGGATTCACTTAACAACTATCTTACTTAATAACTCAAAGCTTTGGGCTCAATGGTGGTTATAAGTTGAGGACTATCTGTATGTCCAACTGTATCTTAGAAGCTTTTTTTTAATGCATGCCCCAACCACAAAAAAAAAAGTATCTGCCTATTCCAGACTTTAAGAGAGGGAGCTGAATGACTTATTGATTTAAAAACAAACAAAAAAATGTCCCAATGTTAAAAAATAGTGTATTATGAAGGTTGAGTTAGAACCAATCAAACTCACTTTTCTCAATAGTTCCTAACTTTTAGAACAGCCTGTCTCCAGCGGTCTATTTTAGACACATGTTTAATCTCATTGGTAGAAAAAAGTTCTGGAAATGTGTTAAAGAGTGCAATTAAATGCACTTATTTTTTGTCTCTGCTCATATGAAGTACTAGAGCTCAGCATAGAAGGCTGCATCCAGAAAGTGTTAAGTTGCACTTAAATCAATTAAATCAAGCAAAGCAGAAGTTAATCAGAGAAAGAGTCCCATGGGTTATATAAATATTAAGTCTGCTATTGCTTATATACTTATTAAAATATATTTTTCTGAACAGATGTACTTGAATATGATTTCTTATGAATGAACCCTATTAAAAAATGGAAAAAAAAACTTTGAGGCTTACCAATTGCTTGACCCCAGTTTTTACATTATAGGGAAATGAACCAGATTTTTAATTACAAAAATAACAGCACATGTTGGCAATAAGTAAAAGTTTCAAATCCAACTTAGGGCTATACTTTGAATGACACTAATTATTGCTAAACATGCAATGTATGGGATCAAATTGGCACCAGATGTTACGACCAACCTGTGTTCTTTTCCTTATTCTCTATTAGTGTCTTATAAGTGGCTATCTTGATCTTAAGCCTGCTTTCCAGCAGGAATTTCTTTAAACCAGAGTTTCTCAAGTTCCAGATGGGTGGATTTCAATTCCCAAGCCATTGGGAGCCATAGATCGATAAATAATAAACAAATTCACCATCTAGCATTTCCCTACTGAGAATCAGGGGAAATGAAATTGCAAAAGTTGAGAAACAAGATTTTAAGCCAAGGATGTCCAATCCTGACAATTTTAAGACAAGTCTTACAGTTGCCAAGTTTAAGACACCCCTGCTTTAATCTATATATTCTTTATCCTACAGGTATACATACTGAGACTCATGCATCAGTATGAATAGTTGCTGTCATATTATAATTATAGTACCAGAAGGGGTGATATGGAAGATACTGTTAAATTAAATTTATATAATCAATTACATTAACTTTAGATTTTTACCTGACCCCAATTATTTTCTGGAATGCAGCTCTTTATCTGAAAAGATTACGTAGCTGGCTTTTTATCACTTTAAAAAGTATTTGACCATACATCCCATACTAGCTCAGCCCAGCCCAGCCCAGTCCAGCCCAACCTAGGCATGGAGTTATGGTCCAAGGACAAAAGGAAAGCAGTAAAATAGAGAAATCTGTGTTAGCTCTATCAGATATGATCCTTCTGCACATCAGACAGGCAGTCAGTAGGAGGGAATAAAGGAGAATGCACAAATCCCAGGAAATCATCTGCAAGATGAGGCTTGCATTTGCTACAACAAAGCCCAAGGAATAAAGTGAAAAGGATGCCTGCCACATTACTACTTAGAGTGCCCCCCCCCAAGCACCCCTCTAGAAGCCAGCCAAGAGCCACCAATTCATGTGCCTTTGGGGGAAAGTGCCTTCTAAAATCCCCAAATAAGGTAATACCCAGCAACAAGCTGCAATCCTTCGGATTAACAAAATAGGCCTGGCACCAACCATGTCCTTAGCATGCCCACTAAGGCACTCTGTGCCCTGTGCCCTGTTTTTAATTTAGCTTTACTGGCACTGGGCAACACATTGGCTGCCCTTTAAGTTCCCAGAATATCCCTAAGGTAAAAACATTATGGGGCATTGTGGGAAAGTTAATGGGGAAGCCAGGTTTACTTAACAACTGTGTTACTAAATAACTGCAGTGATTCACTTAACAACTGTGGCAAGAAAGGTTGTAAATTGGGGCAAACTTAACATATGTTTCACTTAGCAACAGAAATTTTGGGCTCAGTTGTAATTGTAAGCCAAGGACTACCTGTACAATGATTTGGCCCAAAGGTAAAATTCAGGAAACAGAAAAAGTTCAGGAGAAAAATAGCATCTCCCCCCAGCTCCCATTTTCTAGATTTCTTTTCAAATGGGAATAATTTATTTAAATATGACCCGAGACAGAAAATAGATAGATTCACAATATCATACCTCTCTCCCTAGCTGAGAAACATCAAGCAAAATATATATAGCTGCCCCTCTCTTTGCAACAGTAAATCTCTGAGTCCATTTCTTGGAAAAGTCTGTGTAATCCATTTTTGGCCTTCCAATGAATGGTAGATACCTCTTTTTCTACCAGGCTTTTGATCTGCTGCATTAATTTCTCTCTTAGTCCACATTTTATGGTCAAAGTATATTATCTAAATGAAATTGGCTTTATTGATTCAATATATACTACAGTATCCAAGCTGAGTTGAACACTTGGTGATTTTATGCACAAACCCATGCAATTTCAGGACAATAATGCAGAAGGGATTGCTATTCCTATCTTGCCAAACTCCTATCAAAATGATAACTAGGCAGCCTTACTTAAACTTAACTAAAAATCTAATAGTCATTTTGGTTTCTTCTGAAGATAAAGCAGGATACATTTTAAATAAAGCAATTAAATTAAATGCATATACCGTATATAGTCATTGATTCCTTTTCGTTGTTACATATTTGGATGGCTTTTGACTGAAGCTTCAAAAGCCCAATACTGCCCGCTGAGTAGACTTAATTATAAAACTGAGTATTAATTTATAAACTACAGCAGCCAGATTAGGGGAGTCACATTAATTTCACATGTAATGACACTCCATGTTAGTGAAACAAGAAGGCTTGAATGTTCACAAAAGATTGATGGACTTTTTATCTAAACTGGTTGTCTCTGGCCTGGCATCTTCCAAATATTTGGGATTGCAACTGCCACGACCCCAATCAATGTACACAAAAATCATAAAGATGGGGATTGTAGTGTAAACCAAAGGAAGAGCTGTGTTGAAGTCACTGATTTACAGACACATTCAATGAACATTTATCATTATAGGCATGCAAGAGGAAAATCTTGGCTGTTTTGTATTAAAACAACCTACATATTCTGAACAATAAGTTTACTTTATGTGCTAATGAATAATTCAATTCAATCCTTTATTGTAAATGCACATGTGTGTGCAGTGAAATTGAATAGGACATACACAATATGAGAAAAACTGATAAATTAGTACACATTTTGACACAGTTTGGCTGAGGTTAGCCCAGACTAAATTTAAATAGAAATTTTATGATATTCCCCCACTCACAAATTCCTGCTTGAAAAGGTCAATTGCATTTCTCTAAGTGTCCTTAGTGGCTACTGATTAGCAGCAGTTTTGAATAAATTCTTTGTTAATTATACCACAGTACAGTATTTACAATAGTTTCTTGCTTTTCAGAAAATTCTTACAGGAGGAAGGGGGAAGAGGATAAAATATATAACAGGAAAAAATTACATGCATTCATGAAACTAATTTGACACCCTAATATCTCATATACACATCTGCGCACATGGACAGAGTCTACACATTTCCAGGTTAAAAGTTATAAATCACTTTATTCAGCAGAGCTACAATACTTGAAATGTCCTGGAGCAGATTCCTCAACACCCTTATGGGAACTGTAATTCAACACAGCTAGAGGGCACTAAGCATAAAAAAGATAAATAAATAGATAAAACTCCAGCTAAATCAAAAACTAGAATAAGCCTAACAGGTGCACTGTGCAAAATATATATAAACCAATAACTCTATGGTCTGTGTGTGTGTGTGCGCACACCCATGTGTACTTAAATGCTTGCTACTTACTTAGACTAGAAACAGACTGCCTGCCTCCAAAAAAGGAATCAAAAGCATGACTTTTAATTGAAAGCAGACTGGCAAGCCTATCTGCTTTTATGTTTGTAAAATGAATGTAAAAGTGGGGGGGGGGGCATAGCTTTTTTTTTCCTTTACACTTCAAACAAGTAATATTAAAATTGAAAAAAAAAAGAATACTTATACTCAACAGAATCCCACCCATATCTGTTAAAAAGGAAGTCCCACTGAATTTTGTGAGACTTGCTTGCGGGTGGAACAGAGCTAAACCCACAAAGAATAACTGATAGTCATTTAGATGTCGGGAAACTCTGACGAGCCTCAAATCCAAATGACTTTTAATCATCACCACTGTGCTTGCTGAATGAGCCTGTGTAACTCTCAAGCCTGAATCTTCTTCGGTTCCGGCATAGTTGTACATCAGAACAAAATTAGCCCCAATTCAGAAAGCGCGAGGGGGAGAGAAAACCATAGTAAAAGGAACTCGTTTCCAGCAGTTTCTTCCCACCCCACCAAGAAATTGAAGCAGTTTTGCATTCCTCCGCCCCCCCCCCCCCCGGGTCTGGTTTCATTTCCACTTACAGGTATCTTTCCGGATGGAATTGATGGTGCAGAGCTACTGAGAATCCAAAGTAACTGTCGGGAGTTTTGCCTTTCTTGAGAACCACAAATTTAGTGTCCAGGTTGAAGGCAGCACATCTTAGAGGGGCAAGAGAAAGCCACAGCGCGTACCCCAAAAACAGAAGCGGGAGCCCCCAAATCCGCTTCCTTTGCTCAGAGGCTACCAGGAGAGGCTGAAAATGCGTAGGGGCCATTGGCTTGCCAGATGACTTTCCCTCCTGCTAGCGAGTGCCCGTGCAGAATGTGGCTGGCTTGCTGGGAAAGCCGATACAGAATGTCGCTGCTGGTTCGGGGAATGTTTTGTCTCGCTGCTACTCCGTCTTTCGCTCGTAATGAAGACGCCCCCGTTTTCTCCCCGCCAAAGGTTTGATTCTAGTGCTTGTCTGGTAATAGGGCGGGTAATTAAAGGGAAGCGCGCGTCGTTAGAGCCCCTCCTGCTTCTCCTTTCTCCACCTTGCACACAATCGGCTGGCTCTACGGCACTTTTCTTCCGGGGGAAAAAAACCAAGAGCTTATGATCTCTTAAAGGGCCCTCCCAGGTTGGATACCTGCCCAGCACACAAAAGGGAGAGGCGGGACTAATGTATTAAGGTGTTGAGCATAAATTCAGGAGGCCCGATTTCAAATTCACACACCACCACCACCACCACCCCATTACGTTGCTGCTTTTGTCCTCGGATCTACCTTACAGGGCAGCTGTTGGGAGTAGAATGGAAGAGGGCTGTTATACAGAAATTTTAATGCTACATTATTATAGTGCTAATCATAATGCTTACAAACAAAAGAACATCTCAGCAAAACAACAGTTATAGTTAGCAGGATACATTTGGATACTTATTTATATTGGGAGGCTGAAATATGAATGATTAGGGAAATATACTCCACACAAGTTTGGAAGTATGGCTGTTATACACTACAACAGAAATGATTAAAAGTCCTGTTTTTAATTTCACCACAAATAAAGGAGATTTATGCAAGAATTTTCCTAAGCTACACAGACAAATAGGGCTTTATCCAAAATATGGGTCAGTATATGAAATGATCAAAGGGAACAGTACTTTTCATTCAAACAAGGAAAACAGACTTGTTAAAGCATATTATAGAGACTTCAATTTTCCTAACTCATTTCTATATAGTGACAGCCATTCCTTGGGGCAAGGAGAAAGTAACTACATGATCATAGAGATTAAGCAGAGAAGAAAGACTGTGGAAGTCCTGAAAGTGATTTCAGTGTAAACAAACTTTCTCATTAATGGAGTAGGGGGAGGATAAATCTAGGTTTAGTTTAGCCAGTAAGGTTCTGGCATTTTTTATGACATTGTTACTTTTCTGGTAAGCTGAATAGTGTATCTAAAGGAAGCACAAACCCCTGACTTGGAATTAAAATTTATCATCTATACCTCCCATTTTTATTAATCAGCCCAATGATTTATCAAGAAAGACTATTGTATATAGCAATCTTCATGAAGATTGAGTCCTGCCCTAGTGCCCACACTGCATCTGAAAAACTCTTAATAGGTTGGGATGAGAGAGACAATGGTGGCTTCTAAATTATCCCAGAAATGTTTGTGATCAAGCAGGGATGTAAAATTAATTATCTGTTGAACATCTTCAATGTTCAATATTTATTAGCTATCAAATCTAAACCACAGATCTTGTCTAGTTCTAGTTTTCTGGTTCTAGAACTAAGTCCTGATTCAATTACTTAGCCCTGAAATACCATCTGTATTTAAGGATGATAAGATTTTTGTCTCTTTTGAGTTAATAATGTTCATTTCTGGAAGGATAGAAGCTGACAAGATGGGAGAAAGACTCTTGGGCTATTATAGAGAGCCATTATGTCAATATAGATCTCTTTTCAGTGTTAGGATCTGAAAAGCCAATTATCTGTTCACTTGTAAAGTTAGGAGATCAGAACTATAATTTAAGCCCTGGAAAATAAATGATATGTAGTCTTTAATCCTATGTATGTAACATATGTAAGAGCTTTATTCTTATTTGCAAGGAAGAAATTAATGTAGTTGTTGAGCTGAGCCTTCAGCTAAGTAAGCTAGTTTTTGAATAAATGCCTGTAAAAGCAAAATTTTCAACTGTGTGAAATCTTGCTGGACCACATTTTAAATCAACCATATTTCCCACATATTTAATAGATCTATTTTACTGATTTTGTTGACTCATACAGACTCCTTTGTTTTGTCTGAAGTGGCATCTGCAATTCCACATTTCACTTGCAAAATGTTTGTTTAATGTTTGTGATATCCATCCTTGAATTCATTTTCTAAAATACAGTTACAGAATCATAATCCCACATCATTTATTCTAAGGACACTGGTATCAGTACTAGTAATGATATAAATAGGGGCAAAGATCTGGCCAGCTTCTGTTGGCCACTTAATCTACTGATTACATGCAGCCTGCAGTCACTACTAAACAATGTCCTCAAGTTTGTGAAAAACAGTTTGGTGGACAAGACATCAGGCATCGGGCTAGAAACTGGGAGATCATGAATTCTAGTCAGAAACCCTCCTCGGGGTTCCATTGTCGGGACGGTGCCATCTGACAGCCCCAAGGGTGCGAGCCTTCTCTGTGGGTGCACCCTCCCTCTGAAACGAATTGCCCCCAGAGATTCGGACCATTGCGGATCTTCAGACCTTCCGGCGCGCATTAAAAACTCATCTATTTCAGCAAGCCGGTCTGGCCTAGTACTTAATGGGGTTTTAAATTTGCTTTTAAATTAGTTTTAAGTTTTTAAA
>JAEANM010008063.1:0-17263 GCA_017656035.1 Myanophis thanlyinensis | reverse complement strand
CTTCAACTCCCAGAATTCCTGAGCCAGCCATGCTGGCTCAGGAATTCTGGGAGTTGAAGTCCACGAGTCAGGAAGGAACTGTAATTGCCCACCCCTGCAATAATAGAAAAGCTGCATGAGCAGTAAATGGCAATAAAGACTTAGAATCTTGTCTATCTTTTTATTGCCTTCTAGTGGTCATGCAGCATTTTGCAGCTGAGATCTGCTGGCCCTGATGTACTGCATTTTTGACATATTTAAGCCCGTTAGACTGCTCTTCACAAATGTGTTGGTGATGTGCTAAAAATTACTAACATTTTTACATATGTATGTTTGTACGAATGCAAAAAATAACTCTTAGCATCTCTGAAGAGAGCATACCAGAAGCCATCATGGGGCAGGACATAGGTTTGGGCTTGTATAGCAGTAAGATCAAATCTCCCCAAGCAAAATCCAGCAAATAATTGGAGGCAGTTACTTGACTCCTCTTTTATATGGTACTTCAGGGAATCAAATAAATTCAGGTATTATAATCTCCTCTTAATCCTTAGGTTAGGGTGGGTAAGGAAGGAAATCCGCAGAAGAATTCATTGAAAAGAACTAGTTTTTATGTCTTGGTATGAGGCAGATTGTATTAAAACAACAACAGTAGCTTCACTCTGTAGCAGCTTTGTTCTTTGCCAGTATAACTTTGTGTGCTTTTTTGGAATCAAATTGCAGCCCATCTACTGTTCCACCATTCTGAATGCATGTGATTATTTGAGAACAAGGGAAAAGATGCTACAGTTTATCAGTTCGGATCTTTGAATTAACATGCAGCTTTGTTTGCTGTGGCTGGAAGCCAACTTTAAGCCATGGTTGCTTGAGAATGGTGAGACTCCCCTTTCTTTTGCTTTTTTTTCATTTTGGAGATGGGCTCACTGATTTGTAGCTAGAAACAGTGTTGATTCTCCCAGGAGCCCCATTGAAAGTCCATATTCAGGTTGATTAACATTTTTGTAGAAAGAATGTGGCTTTGTGCGATTATAGAAAAGCAACTTTGAGTGCGGGAGGTGTGCACAGCTCATTAACAGTAGACTATTTCCACCATGTTTTTATAATAGAAAGCAATGGATGAGAATAGCTTATGAATAAGGTATTTTTTATTAGAAATGAGAAAATGATGAAGTGGGAGGGATTGCATCTTCTTTTTTCCCTTCCTTCTTGAAATCAGCTTTGGAAATTAAGGTTGAATTTTGCCAATGAGATAAGTTATGGCAGGATACAAGTAGTCCTTGAATTACAACTGGCCACTTAGCAACCATTTAAAGTTATAGCGGTTTCCAAAAATGATATTTAATATCTCGATTTAAAGTGCTGACAGACAAAGGGAATGGCGGCTGTGGTCATGTGATCACATTTTTTGCACTTAGCAACCATACATTCATACATACATACTGTACGAACACAAACACACACACACACACACTGTACATACATACATATATGGAGAGAGAGAGACAGACAAAGAGAAGCTGCACAATGGCTTAGTGGTGAAGAAGCTTGCCTTCTACTTGGAAGGTTGAGAGTTCAATCCTAGGCAGCAACAAATGCTTCTTAGGATGCAAAGGGGAAATATCTGCTGTGAAGTTCACATAGGCGTCAGGAAGGACATCTGGCTAGTAAAATGCTCAGGTCCATCTATATATCTATTTATATGTATTTCTTTTGATATATGGGAGAAAATGATAGCATTTTGTCTAGTTCTTCTTTCTTCTTCTTTCTGGATGCCCAGTGGATTTTTGTTTTGTTTTTTGCACATTTTGATTAGTATTTACTGAAGCTGGTTGAACACTGATAGTTTTTGAAAATAATAGAGCTGGTAGAATGATTTACTGCTGCCAACCATTAATAATGTCTACAATAAGTGTTTGTTCAGCTATTCCAGGTTCATAGAACAGTGTGATAGTAGAACGGAAGCCGGGTTTAAAATGCTTGAAATTTCATGGCTGTTAAGACATCTTTCTACAAAAACAATGTGAACTATGAAACATCTCCAACAGTAGCAGAGATGTATCCCTTTTTAAGGCCAAACAGTTTTTTTGATAGGAGATCTCTCTCCGATGTTCATAATCTCTTAAGTTTTTATATTCCTGTATGTATAGAAAAGTATGTGAAAATGCTTTGAAAAGACCCTTTTCATCCTATTTCAATTAGAAGATGGAAAGCACAGTAGATGCTCTGACACTTGAGTTTTTGTTATCTATTTTAAATAGCTAAATTGATAATTGTCATCATGCAGTTACATAAATGGAATGTATGTGACTTTACTTGCTTGATCAGTGGTGATGTGTGTTTAAATTTTGTAACCATTCACCTCAAAGCACAAAATGCTTTTCTTCATTTTCATCTCCCTAGTGATGTTATTCTGAGACAACTAGTGAGCTTATTCTGTTGCACAGCAACCTTAAAGAGACGAGTACCAAGCACACACATGCACAATTAAAATTTAATTCATTTTCTTCCTCCCTTCCTTTTCTCCCAACTGCCTGGTATTATCTAAAAAAAAATTCATAGTGTATTTTAACTCTACCTCTAGTAGCCTCTTTCATTCCATTAGTGTGCACAGAAAATGCAGGACGTGCCAACTGGGATTGGAACTAAATCACTGAATTAATAAATACATTTAAATGGAGGATGCATTTTCTTCCATTTTAATTAGAATAATTGCTCCATTATCTTAGAAGTACACAATTCTGAGGCTTACAGTGGAATGTTGAGAGTTCATTTCAAAACAGAGACCAGGCCAGGTGTTGAAAGATGGGAAGAATAAGGGTGAAATTACATTGGATTAAATTAAAAATAATTTAATTGGAAAAATTTAATATTATTATTCCTCTTGAATTCAATAGTTTCGCCATTCTAATACATAAGGGAATGTATTTAGCAATGCAATTAAATTAAAAGGAATCAATTAATGGTCACCTGCTGCTACATTGGTACCATAAAAAGATTATAGCAAGATTTAATTAAAGGCTGATCACAGATCTTACTTGCAGCATAAGGTTTGTAGTATGGGAGAAAAAAGTGGAAAACAAAACTGGAATATGGTCCAGCAAATTTTGTTTATGCATGGCTCAACGTAGGCTTGCAATTTATCACTTTTTAGGATGAGAATATTCAAATTGCTTTAGGTGTATAAAATAAAGAAAAGATTTCTTATCATCTTGACATTGCCAGTCTTCGAGAAGAGGAGGTTGTTGCAGCCGAAAATGGAGCCCGAGAACCTGTTTTCACTGGCAAAGCGCTTGGGCCACCACAGGCGCCACTGACACAAGTGATACCGAGCTGACCACACACACCCTGACCATGCCCCTCCAAGGTCAAACACAATCCTTATGTGGCCCTCAATGAAATCATGTGGCCCTCAGTGAAATTGAGTTTGACACCGCTGGTGTAAGGGATATTGCTATTGCTATACTCTTGGTGTGTATTCCCATATTTTCTTGATTCAACCCTCTCAAGAACACCCCATTTCCCTTCCCAAGAGAGCATCATAGCTGCATTTGGGAATGGGCCAGGTTCAGTGTAGGAGCATTTTAGACATGTGAGACCTGAAGTTCTCTTGATCTTTTTTTATTGCACCTCTAGCTTTTATAAGGAATGGCTTTTTGCTATTTCAAATGTATGTTGCAGAATATTATTCTGTAGCAAAACAAGTATTAATTGTGTCAGACTACCATCCTTTCTAACTAACAGCAGCTGTTCAGGTCTTAAACAGAACTGTTTCCTGGCAATGCTACCTGGCTACATTAAAGTTTTTAATCCATAACAATTCCTCTTGCTAGATTTTAAAAAAGTATCTGAAGTTTCAGCATTCTTTTTCAATGACCCACAATTATTATTTTTAAATCCATAAAAATGTATACTTCTGCACTGAAGCATTTGTCTTCAGAATGATGTGTGTTGGATGAGTGCAAATTCATGTAACTGTGATTCTTTTGTGGCTTTTCCTTGGTTCACGTGGAATTAATTGGTGAATTCTGAAAAATTCTCATTTCCCCAGATATAAAAGAAGATGTTGCGTCCCAATATTATTTTCCTTCAATGAATAAATGTTATTTTCATATCAGGAGCTTTGTAGAGAAGATTTTCCTATTTCTATTAAAAATAATAATTGTATGTATAATAAAAGAGACAGATGCTACAATAACTGGAAATGGCTGTGCAAAATTATCCATGAGCAAGGATTGTAATGGTTTAGAAAGACTCCAGCCATTACATGAATCAAATTGATGAGCCCAGTCTGAAAATATTATTTGGCTATCATGTATTGTACCAACCAAGAAAAGGGTGGAAAGTATTTGATGTCTCTCTGCTTCTTGTTAAAATATAATTTCCTCTAAGCGAAAGAACAAGAAAATCCAATATAAATAAAAACAAAAAATGACCATAAAGGAGATATGTACAAACTGGAGTGGCATTTTCAGTATTTTGAAAAAATTTCCCGAACAGTATAAGGAACATTTTGCAAAAACGACTGCAAACGACTGGCAAATGGTTGGAAAATGACTACAAAGAGGAATATATTTCAATATTGTAAAAGTGGTTACAAATAGAGCCTTTTAAAACAGAGACAGGGTTTTAAATTCTTAGGCTGGCAGTAAAGTCAGAAAGAAGTTTGTAGTTGTGAATGTTAGAGCAAGGAGATACAAGACTTCAGTGAATGTGAAGCTACACAAATTGTTGCACTAGCAGCACTTTCAGTACTATAGAAACAAAAGGATTACAGGCAACGGGCAGAGCAGCTATTTGCTACAAAATGAGGAGGCTAAAAGAGTTCTCCAACAATTAATGGAGTAACTAAGTGCTCCAAAATTGAGGAGAAATGAATATTGTAATGACAACTCATTGTCCACATCAAATATTTGTGGTGCAGAAAGAAGAGAAGTAAAAAAATCCCTCGATATCATTATACTTGTTTATGTGTATTTCATGATAAATATTTAATCCTAAATTACATTTTTAAACTATGTGTTATTAGTATTTAGGGGATTGCCTCCAATGTTTTTTTCTTTAACTGTGAAAAGCTATTTACAAGTAGTCCTCGACTTACAGCAGTTCGTTTAGTGACCGTTCAACGTTACAACAGCATGGAAAAAAGTGACCTTATTTTTCACACTTATGACCATTGCAATGTCTATATGGGCATGTGGTTTACATTCGGATGTTGGACAACTGATTCATATTTATGACAGTTGCAGTGTCCTGGGATCATGTAATCCCCATTTGTGACCTTCTGACAAGCAAAATCAATGGGGAAACCAGATTCACTTAACAACCGTATTCTAATTTATCAACTGCAGTCATTCACTTAACAACTGTGGCAAGAAAGGATGTAAACTAGGTCAAAACTCAATACATTTCTCATTAGCAACTTACATTTTGGGCTCAGTTGTGGTTGTAAGTTAAGGACTACCTGTATTTATGTAGTAAACAATTACCTAAGAGTAGAAAAGTATAGTTATCGTTCTTTTAGTGTTTCATTAAAGAGTTGATCAATAAACACTTTAGATATGTATTTAGACCAATTCTAATATCCATGTCATTATAAGTAACTTACTGAGTCGCCATGAAGCCATTTTATAGAGCTATGCTGCCTTTAAAATAATGCATTTGTACATTACAGATGTTTTCAAAATATCTAGCAAAGTGCATCATCCTTTTTTTGGACACTTGTTCTTTTCAAGGTAATAGTTGAAAGTACAGATGGTAGTGACAATACTTGGTTTTAAATGTTTTAGCCCAATCTTCATTGCCTTGCGTAAAGCCTGAGATTTGGAACACCAGTAATCCCTGTCTTCTTGAACAGGGTAGCAAGATCTAATTTTTATTTGAATTAGATATTAATTGCATGATACCAGTTGTATCTGGTAGCAGCCATGATGATGTCTCCATGCAAAATAACAGAACAACAGGCATGAGTAACAGTAGGGGTGAGTAGCAATAAATCAGTTTAATTGTACCTTCATGTGTGGACCTGATCTTTTGCACCTGACAATCATAATTTACATAAAACAACTGAAACTGCTATCTTTTGGGCACTAGGTTATAAAGACTAGCATAAACTGGTTCTAGGTATTATGTATATAGGTAGCAAAGGAGCAACAAGGTGTAATCATTAAGGATGCTTTAAAAGTGAGTTGAAAGAAGTTATTAAGGAAGGTGACTCTTAAAGCAATATCTTTTTTTAAGGCTTGTAGGAAAGTCTAAGAAAGGATAAGCTCCTTTAAAGAACAGCAAGGTGGTATGTTTGCACATGTGAGTTTTATAACTGTTCTTTTGAATCATTTTCAAAGGATGCACATCTGGAGCTACCAGATGTTGGCTGCAAAATTTCAGATAGAAAACTATCATTTTCTGTGTGTTTCTGCTACCATTTATTGGTGGAACAGATTTCTGCAGCCCAAATGTGGTCACTTACTTACTTTCTGTGCCATTAAGAATTGTAATAGAGTAACAGAGTTTGAAGGGACTTTGGAAGTCTTCTAATCGGGGGTGTCAAACTTGCAGCATCACAGCAGCATCACATGACATCTCGGGACTTTCCCCCCCTTCGCTAAACCGGGAGGGGCAGGGCCAGCACATGATGCATTCGGCCTGTGGGATGTGAGTTTGACAGCCCTTTTCTAGTCCAACCCCCTGTTCAAGTAGGGAATCTTATACCATTTCAGACAAATGCTTGTCCAATCTCTTCTTAAAAACCTCCACTGTTGAAGCATCCACAATTTCTAGAGCCAAGTTGTTCCACTGATTAATTGTTCTGTCAGGAAATTTCTCCTTAGTTCTAGGTTGGTTCGCTCCTTGATTAATTTCCATGCAGTGCTTTTGGTCCTGCCTTCAGGTGCTTTGGATAATAGGTTGTGGCAGCCCCTTAAATATTGGAACACTGCTATCATGTCATCCCTAGTCCTTTTCATTAAACCAGACATACCCAATTCCTGCAACGGTTCCTTGTATGTTTTAGCTTCCACTCCCTAATCATCTTTGCTGCTCTGTTCTCCTTTATAGAGTCTCAACATTTTTTTTTATATTATGGTGACCAAAACTGCATGCAATATTCCAAATGTGGACTTACCAAGATATTATAAAGTATATATACATATACAACAGAATCTAATGGAAGTTCTTATACAGATTTACAATATAAACTTACAGAATCCCTGTATTTCAGGGATTTCAGGACACTTTCAGGTTGAAAGTGGAAATTTCATCAGACTATTCAGAATATTGCACACCTACACACACTTGATTTCATAATGTTTCATTAAAATAAGCTTGCAATTAGAGCTGTTGTACAAATCTATGAACAAGTATTGAGTTTTCTAATTTTCAGAGTATAGAGCAAGAGCTTCAGTCGCTTACTCTTGATAGTATCTTAGAAACATCTTAGAGCAGTGATGTCAGACTTGTGTCATTGTGTCATTGTCTCATGATGTATCGCGACTTTCCCCCCCTTCGCTAAATTGGGGTGTCAACATGGCCAGCACCTGATGCATTTGGTCCGCAGGTCGCAAGTTTGATACCCCTGTCTTAGAGCTTTTCATGACAATGTTTTTATAGTAAAGAGTAATGGGATTCTACTAAAAAATACATATTTTTGATGTCATGTTTCCAGACCTTGTTTAAATGATAGTTTCATTTTTTCACATACTCGTTTAAAAATCCACTTTGCAGTCTAGTCAAATTTTAGTTTAGTACAGTACAGTGGAAAAGAAACAAGGAAGGAAAAGACCACAGAGTTTCATGCAGACAATTGAGTAGTTATTATTTTTGTCCTTCAAATGATCTTGGTAAGCATTACGCTGTATGTATACTGCAGTTTCTGGGTTGGGAAATATGTTTTTTAATGCAAGCAGTGTGCTATATACTGTACCTGCCTGGCCTATTTTGAAGCAAGTTGCTGCTTCCACGAAAATCAGGTCTGAAGGAATAACACTGAAATCTTCAGCCCCCTGATGTGTTTCTTAATGGCCATGGGTCTTTAAAAGTCAATCTGGTAACATCCAGACTTTTACCTCCATGAACAAATAGTATTTGGCTCCTGTAGTCTCTTAACTGAGGTATGTTGACTCTGAATTGATTCTTGACACAACAGGAAGCTGTAGATGGTGTCTGGCTATATTCACGCTAGTGTGTCGGGGTGGGGGTGGAAGAAAGGAAGGGAAGTGAGTCTCGGTATGTTGTTCAGCTCTGTAACCTGCTAATCAAATGATCCGGGAACTGCAGCTTCCATCTGTACAATTTTCTATAAATTTACAGGCTACAGTTTCAAGCCACCATGAAGATTTATGAAATACAAACTTTTAGAAAATAGCAGGTTGCCTATTTTGTTGGGCTGGCTATTTGGAAGTGTCATTGAAATGAGTCCTGAAGTTTTAAAAAATAAACAAATTCAAGAACACGTGGTTATAATATATGTGTAAATATAATCTGGAATTTAAAATGCATAACCATTTTAATCATGGGGAACTCCATCTATGTGGTCACTTGGAATTGAAAGTGATTTGATGGCACATAATCAGTGAATAAATCAATCAACCACTTTATAAAAAATATCTTCATATCTGCCCATTTATTATTTTTAGGCCAGTAAGCCATAGTCCTTGCTACTCAATGCAGAAAGTCTGTTAAAACATTTGTCCAGATTTAACACAATTTCTATATTCTCTCTGTAGTGGAAGTAAATTAGTAGTGAATCTAAGTTTAATGACTGCAGTAATTCTCTTAACTAGCACAAAAATATCAGAAAAGAGAACCCAGTCATGTTAGTGCCTCAGTTTATTATTGCAAAGACTTATGACTGGATTTCAGGTCCCAATTGTCATTGTAAATCACGGGCTACTTGTAGTTATTTGCAGAAGCTTTGTGTAAATAGGAGAGAGCAAAATTTGATTTGAATATTTGCCATCAAGATAGTGTTGATTCTTTATGACCACACAGATAGGCTTTTTGATTTTTTTACAATACGCATCAGATGAATTTCTTTCACTTCCATATGAAAGAAGTGTTAAATATGAGTTTAAAGACAGAACCATTTTAATAAACAAACGGAAAAAGGGTGATTAGAATGTTGGTTTTGGAAAGTTATAAATGAACTAAGGGTTCAGATGGAGTCAAAATAAGATTTTGAAATTAATCGTAAGAATTCTTCACATAGGAAAATGCTGCTGTTTTGAATTCATAAAAGAAAACACAAATAGAATAAGAATTTGAACGTTGGACAATAGAGGGAAGCAGAAGAAATTAAAGATTACAATTAAAGAGAAGAGCACTTGACTTACATATAATGGAACCAAATACTATTAGCATTCAACACGTTGAATTAAATATCAAGCTTGTTACAAGGAAGGAATATTGGTTTGTTCGATCAAAATTCAAATAGATTGTGATTATTTCTTGTACTCCTTAATGCATGGGTTCTCAGCCTCTGGTCCATGTACTGGCACTGGTCTTCTGCATGCCAGAAACCTGGCTGCTCAAACAAGTGAAGCCCCTTCTATGGGATGCAGGCAGAACACGAAACTATGTCCCCCTCCAGTCCGTGGAAAAACCTCTGTCCACAGAACCAGTCCTTGGTGCCCAACAGGTTAAACAACCAACCAAGGCTGAACAACGCCCTTAAAGGATCTATAAAAGATACATACAACAAAGCTTGACAGGTTGTCCTTGGGTTAAGGCCAATCATTTAATGACCATTTGAAGTTATGACAATCTTGGAAAGGGCTTCCAGCCTTTGTAAAACATTGCACTGTCTGCCCTGGTGACCTGATCACCTTTCAAGCACTTGACAAACCAGCTTTCATTTTCCACCATTTTCTGTGTCCCACCATCTTGTGACAACAATTTGCAAAGTTATTTTCCCGTCTTTGATTTTTATTTTTTATTTTTTGTTTCCAACAGGAACATGGATTTCCTTAATGGAGTTTCAACTGTGTTATTTGATTAATGATCATCGTAAAAATAGTTTCAAAATTGGGTTTGGTTATGTGAGAGTGTCTAGGTCCTTTTTGTTGACAATTGCGAATTAATGAGTGAACACAAACTGTATTTTAAAATTGATGCAAATTAAGCCTGCCTCTATCAAGCACAACATTTGTGTTGCCAGCAGAATTGACAAAATCGTATATGTTCTTTTACTTATATCTCCCACTTTGTTCAACTGTGTGCTGGTTTTATAAAGCACAGACTCTGGGGGCATCCCTTTTTATAACTGTGTCTGTGGTTGTTAGCTGTAATATAGTCTTTGCTTCAAACTGTTTTCAGTGTTTCTTTAAGCTTTAAAGGCCAAATGTTTTTATTTTCTGGCTCCTCAACATTCACATGCTTGTACCGATCTAGGTTTTCTGGCAGAGAGTAATAAGTGGCTGAGCTAAGTTCTTTACTGGATTTGAGGGGTTTTCCCAACCCTTATGGAAAATGATCATTGTATTATTCCTTGTTGTGAGTTTTTTGATCCTAAGAATCAGAACTTAAGGAGCTTTCTATTTTGCTTTCCTTCATAGCTGACATCAAAACCTTTATCAATATAATAAAACTCACTTTCTTTTAAGTGGAAAAAGTTGTTTATAAACATAATTGCCATTCTTTTAATGTACATCCTTGGTGATATGAAGCGGGAAGAATTGTCCTCATGAGAGTGAATTTTGGTGTAAGAAAGTTATAAAGCATTAAAATAGTGATTTGGATGGAACTAAAATTTTAATAATGCTAACATTTGGAATAAACCAAGTCAGAAGAGCAAATTGGGGGGGTGGGGGAAATCACCAATTGTCCAAGGAAGATTCTATATACTGTGTATTCTCTTTCAGGTCTGGTAAATGATTTACTTATCAAATTCTAAACTATACATGATAATAATCCCCTTATATTCAGTGGGGCTTACTTCCACAACATGAATTTTGCATAAAAATGAATTTCTAGTGATTGTTTACTGAATATTTTCCAACTTAAAAGATTTTGGTTGTACTGTAGCTCCTTACAAAACACTGGTTTTGTCTGAGTTCACCTGTAAAGGTATGTATTTGGCATTACAAAAAGAATGGTTGTGTATTGTCTTTCAACATAGGGCTGCATTTCTGAAAGACAAATTGCTGGAAACTGCTCCAGTTCATAGATCTAGGTGTTTAATCATCCCCAAGCAATAGGAATGCTACAAACAGGGGATTTGCATTAAATTAGAGAATGAAGGACATTTTAGGACTCCCTCAGCAATAGATCAGAAGCAGGGCAGTCTGCATGATGAGGCGGTGCAGAAAACTGAAGGGCAAAAATGCTAGAAATGAAATATCTATCTAGGTTAGGTCACTTCCAAGGTGTCCTTCTGGCAGCAATGTGCATTGTGTATGGGGTTTTGATCTCATTCCATTAGGTTCTCTGCAAAAAGCTCTGAATTATGTTTGTTTAAATTATGTACAGTCTGTTTTTCAGTTCTGTTTCCAATCTTTTTGAACACGGCAGAAGTATTTCTAAGATACTTTTGGAAGAAATGCATTTTGGTAACCTTTAGGATCTTGGCCAGATCGTTCTGTGATGAAAACTGCACAGCTGTGTGAAAGGTGTTGGTGGGTCAGGATTATTTCATCTACTGAAATGGGATTTGGGGATATGTTTTATGTAGTTTTGCCCAAGAGTTATACGGTATTCTTTTTATCTGAATCCAAGCTCTTGAATTTTGAGGATTAAGAACCTTCATGAAATATCGGCTCCTGTTCTTCTTATTTCCAAAATGAATTTGAAGTGTCTTTATACATTCGAGACAATGTCTCTGGTAACATACAACAATGATAGATATTTTTTATAAACATTTTCTTTGGAAATATAACAGTTTCCGTTCTTTCAACCTCATATTTCTCATTGTTCCATATTAACATTATAACTATTTTTTTATTCCACTTTATTGTATATTCTTTCACTCCTTCTTCTCATTTTGGTCCTCCTTGACAAAATTCTAGTATCAAAATAATTTAGCCATTTGTGTTTGCCTCTTATTTCTCGTATGTAAAATGCTTCTTGTGCAGAGAGCTACAAAGCTGTTTTTAAGGTGCAATCTTGATTATCAATTCCATATTCCCAATACGGCATGCTTAACATAAAAGCCTACACAATAATTTTATTAATTTTATTGTTATGGCTAACATAATAATTTTTAAGATCCACATAAACCTTGACTTTGTAGTGCCACAGATACCTATGTTATCCATTCTCAGATCATGTCTTTCTAATTCCTAAGGTCTTCTGTTTCTCAGAAGTACCTACTCTTTCGTCCAAACCAAATCCATATTCTTTACTTCTTTCAACTCCTCTTTCATATTTACAAATCTGTCATCCCATCCATCTTTTCTCAAAAGTTGTCAATTTAGTACCAAAATGATTTAGTCAGTTTATTTTCAGATGATTCAGCTATTTTATTGCCTTATTCCTCAAACATTTAGTCATCTAGTCCTGTTTCTTGTCTGGAACCCAAGAGAACTGAGAAGATAGACTTGTCAAGCTTAAAAGGAGAATTTTGTGCTGGAAACATTTATTAGTTGGTGCTTTTCAATTATTACAATAGACCTTTTATCTTTGACACATTTCTAGCAAGGCCGACCGGTTGGGGGTGGTGGAGGTTTATAGAACCGACTCGGAGACCGTTATCTATTCTGCATTCTTTTAAAATATTTCTCATGAGAATCTTCTCTGGGTTGTGTACACCTGCTAAAGGAGGTCCTAAAATGAATGTTAGAACTTTCTTTGAAGGGGTTGGTGAGAAATTAACATGTGATAAATAGTGGGGTGGAACGTTCACTTTACTTGGGTGGAGAAAGCTTGGGAATTTCAGATTCAGGAGTTCTCTAGACTGTGCCAATACAGTGTCTTCAATAAAATCTTATTCTAAGAACTTTTGTTTCTTTGGAGTTCTGATTGCGTTGCTGATATTGTGTGGAACCTGACATGAATAAGGGTGGCAATGAAGATTTCTTCCTTTAATAAGATGAATTGTGTAGGGTACCTAATAGAATTGGTTGCTTCTCCAATGTCTGTATTTCCAAACTTGTTCATTCATCCATATTAACTCCTATTTACTTAAATATTAGGTTTGAAACAAATACATTCTTAGATGAAGATATAAGTGAATATCCCAAAGGTACTTTTTTTTTTCTCCAAGAGGCAACATGTCATGACCTTTTGGAGCCTGAATCTGCAGGAGAAGATGAGCTGGAATAGGAATCAACAGAGATCGAGAGAGTGGCTCCATTGTCTTTGGAGGAAAGTGGGAAAGGGCAGGGCGTTTCAGGATCAGAAAGGATTGTAGCAGGAAAGACAGAGCTCAGGTGATGACCAGGGACCACCCCCTCCTGATCCTACAACAAGAAGAGAAGAGAGAAGGAGGGAAGAGAGAAGGAAGAAGAATGCAGACTGAGCCTGCTATGAGGGAGGAGAGTGCCCTGCCCCCTTCAAAGGGCACACCTGGGGACTAAGATGTAAGGAGATGCCGGCGGGAGAGTAATTTGTCAGGAACAAGCATTGAATCTGTTGAATCTATGGAGCCTCATGTGCACTTGCTGACATCTGAAGAGTATTGTGCTTCTTGCTCTGGTTATCATTTTGCTAACCTTGCTAACTGGACTTTTTGCCTTGGTTACTGCTTTGCAAACCTTGCTTATTGGACTGCTGGCCCTGGTTACTGTTTTGCAACCTTGCTTATTGGACTACTCGCAGCCAGAGGCTGTTGAAGGTGCGTGTGAGACCTTTGCTGCAGGACTTGTACTAAATGTGGGGATTTGGGGGGGGGGGCAACATTGGAGCAATAACGGGGAGTTAGACCTGTTCTCTGGCTGTATTACTTTCATGCCACCTCCTTGTCATCACACAAAGGGACTTTCTGAGAAGATGTTTCTCTTCTCATCAAAGAAGCTTCCTCTGCTCAGAGCTGCGCTCCGAATTCCTCTAAAATGGGTATAAATGATATATAATGATTTAATAATTCATTAGCAAGATGGCAAATGCCTTTTACTAATCGGTGTATTCTAGTATTCCTGCATTCTATTCTAAAACATGCAAACGAGGTAAATATAATCTTACATTCCTTGAGATTCTGATTTAGAGTCTGCTTTCTTTCACCATATGCCCCTTGACAGTTTCATGAAATGTTTTCCCAGGAATTTTTCCCATTCACTCATATTGCATGAGTAATTATGGTAGCTTCCGACTGAAATACGTGCACCTGCCTCTGCAAATCTGGCTTTGCTTTTGCTAGGAACAGTTGTGCGGGCTAATGAGCACCTGCAGCTTCAAAATCCGTGGCATTAGTCAATATGTTACCTCCGGCTACTGCTGCTAGCCTTTCAGTTTTCATTTTCCTTTGTGCCAAATGATGCTCCCTTCAGACATCTCTGAGTAAATAGGCCATTATCCCCTGGAAATTGTGCATTGAACCTGTTTCAGACAAAGATGGGCAGCAAAGGGCCAGGAAAGCTTTTCAGTTTATTTCTCTTGTCTAACAGATTTCCTGTTCTCTCTCTCTCTCTCACTCACTCAAACACACACACACATACACAGATTTACTCTGCTTTCTATTTAGAGCTAGAATATCACACTGTTTGAACATATAAGAAGGATGACTTCACCATGCTGCATTTGATGAGAGACAGTTGAAGTTCTTGGTTGTCCAGGAAGAGAAATCATACCGAAGAAAATGATTGCAAATTATTTCCTCCGACTTCTCCGTGTCATTCATTCACGCTCGTGGAGTTGTAAAAATACAACTTGGGCAGGGGGTGGGAGAAGTTCAGGTACTTGTACTCACATGCCGGGAAGAAGTAAAAATATGAAATCAGAAGTGATGTGTAAAAAAAAGAATGTTAATTATCTTTCTGCAAGTATTAATCAGGAGGCGGGCATCCTTGTGGGTGACCTATTCTGAACTTGCTTCCACAAGAGGGAGCTCTTGGAATTTTAAATGAAAGATTAAGCCCAACTAATTCAGATTTACTGCACTGAGATTTCCTCAACATGGTGGAGGAAGTCCGATTAAATTCTTTAGGCATTGCTCTGAGGCAGACCCTGTACATTTCCTGGAAATTGTAAGCCTTCATAGCATCCCTTTATTTTTCTCTATGAAGTATGTGAAGTATATAATGAAGGACAAAGCCTGCACCACGTTTGAACTGAAAACAACCTTCCGCAATTTCAGAAAGGAGTATACGTTGAATTTATTGAGTATACGTTGTTGCTGTGACAGTTGCTACCTGCAGTGGACTTGTCTGGGCTGCTTATAAGCTGCTTTTTAAGACTATCTACTCCTTAACAATAAAACTGACATCTCATGAAAATAATTGACCAACTGCTGGTGAGATGCATCTGGATATCTGTCATCAGTTAGCCATTACAAGTTCCTTCTCCAAGCCTGTCAGTTTTGAACCATAAAATCAGGAAGTAATTTTTGGTACTTGCTGTCCCGAGACTTGCTTTCTGCACTGTTTCCCAGACGTACCATCCTCTCAAAGGACTGAGCAGATATTCTTCTCCAGCTGTAAAATAGCTATTCTGAACAAGAGCAGTACATGGACATGGAGGGCCTTTCAGGGCATTTTGAAAGTGTCAAGAAATTAAAATAAATGCTGAATGCATAGGTTTCATTTGGCTTCCTTCATTGCAGCTTCCATGCCTCATTTCAGCAATATTGTTAAGATCTGATGTCCCTCTGGGTGAATCAGATTAGAGGTTGCTTGCATTTTTTTTGCACTGGAGAAGATGTTTAGCAGCTCATTTAAAAAAAAAAAAATTTGTAGCACTGATTACAAAATGAACTTTTAAGTCTCTGAATTGGAGATGGTCAGTAGGTTTCATTTAGGTCTCCAGAGTTTCAGAGAAGCCAGGAAATGCTCTAGTAGTGTAAGCCGCTTAGAGAGGCTGTAAAGCACTGTGAAGTGGTATATAAGAGTAAGTGCTATTGCTATTCTTAGCCAGCCTTACCTTTCTGGAAGTTGTAGTCCTAGCAGTTACTAAATTGAGAGAGTTTTCCCAAAGAGTTGCTTTTTTCACATTTTAATTTTAGCAATCAGAAACACTTATGGATGGTCTAAGAGCATACATTTTATTGTTAGCTGCCTATGTTACAAGAATCTCTCCAGACTGACTGCATTCCCTTGAAGTCTGATAAGGCTTCAAGGATTCTGGGGTAGGTCAGACCTGTCCCACTTTTTAGAGTACAAAGACTTTAAGCTCATCTCCTTCTAAACACCTAGCTGGACATTCCATCACAGAATGTCCATCTTGCTGGACATTCCAACACAATTAGTTTGTACAAACTGCAATAATGCAGAGTAATGAAATGTGTGTGGCTCATATCTTGTATGAGCACCTGGATGTGGCATATGAACACATAAGTGGTTTAGATTGTGACATCATTTGTTTCCCTTGCCTCTGCCCACAGATGCTCCTGATGGGACTGGGAGAAGGCAAGCTCTTTTTGCTTGTAGGGCTACTAAGATTGAACTCCAAAACCTGGACCCTAACTGGAAATGTCATTACAACATCACTTCTACCAGTTTTTCCCATCAATGCTGGAAATCTTGGGTTGACGAGTGACCTATCTCTAGTTTGCTTTGTATATCTTTATTGCGGTAAGACAGGGGTGTCAAACTCAAGGCCCGGGGCCCAGATCTGGCCTGCGGATTGCTGAAATCTGATCCATAGAGCCGCCCTGGAAACAGCAAAGGACTGGCCCATGGTGGCTCTGACGGCAAAAATGGAGCTCGTGAAGATTGTAGGTGTCCCTCCCGAGTTCTGTTTCACTGGCAGAGTGTTGCAGGAGGCCATAGCAGTTGAAAACTGAGCTTGAGAGCACATTTTCTCTGGCAGAGTGCTTGGGCCACCATAGGCGCCCCCAACAAGAGTGTCGGAGTCTGAATCCGAGGCAGAAGATGATCAGCTGACCGAGAGTGGGAGAGTGGTTCCTTTGGCTGTGGAGGAGGCGGGGGAAGGACACAGGCTGGGCAAAGCAGGGGAGAGGTAGAACAAGAGAGAGAGAGGGCTCAGACAAAGACCAAGGCCCACCCCCTCTTTTTTTTTTTTGTAAACATTTTTATTAAGTTTTCAACAACAAACAAACAAACAACTACACAAACACCAAACAATGTATCTTTTTTTGAGAGCAGCAAGATCCCAAATTGTCACTTCTTCATACAGAAATAAGCTTAATCACATATTCATCTATTGTGTTCTATTCCATATCTCATTACTATAACAATATTATCTC
>JAEANM010008062.1:0-17263 GCA_017656035.1 Myanophis thanlyinensis | reverse complement strand
CATCCTGTCTGAAGCAGTGTTGATTCTTACGGACAATGTTGCAGCTAAGGCCCATATCAATAGGCAGGGAGGTACCATACCCGCTCCCTCATGGCCAAGGCCTGGGATGTTTGTCATTGGGCCGAAGCACGGCGGATCACCATTCAGGCTTTACATATTTCTGGTTCTGAGAATATACAAGCAGACTGGCTAAGTCACACGGCCATAGATCAAACAGAATGGCAACTGAATCCGGATCTATTTCAACGAATAGTCTCCCGCTTCAGCCGTCCTTCGGTAGATCTTTTTGCTTCTTATTCCAATACTCAGCTATCAAGATTCCATATGAGGTTTTTCCACCCATTGGCAGAAGCCACAGACTCTCTGCGATCCAGCTGGCCTGCTTTATGCCTTCCCCCCTCTTCCTCTCATTCCTGCAGTAATTTGAAAGATCTTGGAGGAGGAAGCAGAGGTGATTCTCATAGCCCCACATTGGCCACGATACCCTTGGTTCTCCGACCTGATTTCCCTCTCTGTGGAGAGGCACTGGCGTCTACCTCTTCAACACCGATCCCTACACCAGGGACATATCTGCCATCCAGACCCGGCTTGGTTCCAGCTAACCGCCTGGAGGTTGAGCGGCAAGCCATGTTGAAAGACAACATTCCTGAGGCGGTCATTGCTACTATACAAGCTTCAAGATGTCCCTCCACCAACAGGATCTACCAAGCCACATGGGCGTCTTTTGTATGTTGGTGTACACAGCAACAGACCGACCCCATCAACGCTTCGCTTGCTCAGGTCCTTCAGTTCCTCCAACGGGGCCTCGACAGGGGTCTATCCCCTAATACTCTCCGAAGGCAGGTCGCGGCCCTAGCCACGGTTCTTCCAACACACCACCTTTCCTTATCTCAACACCCTTTAATCAAAAGTTTTTTTGAAGGGGGCGTCCAATATTAGGATCTACCCAAGATCCTGGTCGCTCTTTCCAAGAGCCCTTTTGAGCCCATTAGATCTGTTTCCTTATACCATCTTTCCTTAAAGGTTGCCTTCCTTGTAGCCATTACCTCAGCCCATAGAATTTCAGAGATGGCGGCCTTATCAATTCGAAAGGATCTCTGTATTTTTCACGCTAACCGAGTGATTCTTAGACTAGATCCCGCCTTCTTGCCTAAAGTTAATATGATTTTTCACAGGTCGCAGGAACTAATACTCCCCAATTTCTGCCCCAGTCCGGGGCATCCTAAGGAAAGGGAGTGGCACTCTCTAGATGTTCGTAGAGCCATTCGCATTTACATTAAACGCACTTCCTCGTTCAGGAAGACAGAAGCCTTGTTTGTAAGATTTAATCCTGCTGCTATGGGTACCAAGGCTACCTCCACGATTTTAGGCAGGTGGATCAGGGCATGCATATCTAAGGCCTACGAACGCCAGGGTCTTCCCGTTCCAAGTAGGGTCACGGCCCATTTCACGAGAAGTGCAGCCACGTCAGCCATGTGGAATACACAGTCCTCCATCGAAGAGATCTGCAGAGCGGCCACTTGGTCCTCGCTTTGCCCGTTCATTAGAAATTACAAGTTAGATGTGTATTCATCTGCAGAGGCTTCCTTCGGGCGCAGGGTTCTGCAACAGGTCCACTTAGGATCTGAAGTTTAGGGATTTATCTAGTCTTCCCCACCCTGGGACAGTCAGCTTTGGTAGGTCCCAGACAATTGGAATCTATGTTTCCACAATGGAGAAAGGACGTTGGTCTTACCTGATACGGTCCTTCTCATTGTGGAAAACATAGATTCCAATACCCGCCCTTTGTCTTTACGCATCTAGGAGGCAGGCAGGGCCTAGTTTTCTCTCATAGGTGCTCCAGATGTCGATCTTTTCCTTGCCAAACAAAAATGCTGGAGGCTTCCAGCAAGGGCAAGAGCTTTTATAGTTATTCGACTGGTCATGTGGTCTATGCGAGCCAATCAACCCAGACAATTGGAATCTATGTTTTCCACAATGAGAAGGACCGTATCAGGTAAGACCAACGTCCTATTTCTTCTATCACCTCAAAAATATTTTGAGATTTTCGTAGATTGTATACATGCATTTGAATCTAATGATTAATCAATAATTAGTTAAAAGGAAGGCTGAAATTATGTAGACTGATGGTATGTAGCAAGAGGTTTAGAAAACTGATATACACTAATTGAATATGCAGCTATTCTAAGAGAATTACAACAGAGTTGTAACTATAACAGATGATATCTTCTGAAACTTAGTGAGCCTCAATGTCAACTGTACTGTAAGATATTAAAGTCAGACTTACATTAATGGTGTTTTCTCTTTAATCTCCCCTCTTAGACTTTCAAGGGGCTGGGTATATTCTTCCCTTAAAGCTAGATTTTATGTATTTAAAATACATTTGTCCTGCTCTTTAATAAATAGGACTCTAGATCACCCAAAACAAGGTAATTTATGTTTTTAAACAAATTTTAAAGGATAGGATTGGAAAAAAAAGAAATTCTGAAGTTCTTATAATGGTCAGTAGGAAAGGAAGTTCAAACTTCAAAAACTTATTTAAAAAAATTAGAAGTAACCTTGAAGAGCTAGTCTTTCTGGAAATTGCTGTAATATAGCCAGAAGTTGTTAGTTTTATGTCTTGCAGTCTTAAATTCTGAGATATTACTGGATTTTGCAAGTGTCACATTTCTGCATGATTCAGGGAATTCCAGCTGACAATCCCAAGGACTAGATGCGTTACAGGGCAATTTGTTTCAAAGTTCTTTAAGAAGGAGAAGATAGGCTTAGTTGATGAGAAGTGATTTCAGTACTATACAGCAAGCCCTAAAAGCATATTGAAGGATATAGTTAGATTTCTTTTATTAGTCACAGAGTCTTGCCAGCTTTGCTTAAGCTAGAAACTTCTTTGCAAAGCACAGCTGTGTGAGCTTGGAGGAAGCTGTCTGGGCTATTAGGTTACACCAGGCCACTGACTAACAGAACAATTCTTATCTGATCAATACAAAGCTGCCTCTGTGAAACACATTCTTAGAGAAGCCTGTATACTCTGGTTATTCAGTCCTTCTAAAGCCTAATGAATGAAAGTTTGGCTCACAAAAACAATTACAAGCATATATTTTGTGATCTGATGCCCATTGATATTTATTGTATTCAGAGAAGTAGTTTTAAGAACCCAGCCACAAATATGTAAAATTCCGTGAATCTTTTTTTTCCACCAAAAAAGATTGTGTTTATTTTCCTGTTCTGCAGGCCTTTGGAAACTTCAGCCAAACTGCCAGTACCTTTTTTGCGGCAAGTTGTGCCCGTTAAGAAAAAGGTGGGTATTCTTGTGTTGGAACACACAAAACAGATCTTTGTGGTTAAAAAAAAGAACAAGCGATAAAAATACCGGGGGGATGTTTGAATATTTGAGAATGAAACTTATTTGGAAGATGTGAATAACTTTGGTTTCAATATTTGAGAAGTCTCTTAATTTCAAAAGCAAAATGCTGAAGAGGATGAAATGAGGGAAAGGAATATAACCAAACTGGTGTTGGGGTCTCATATCATGGGCTTCCTAGAACATACAAATATTTTCTGACATTGCCGAGATGCTTGTATTGATCCCATTTTCTCCTCCACAGGTGTCCAGAGATCCTCGTTTTGATGACCTCTCTGGGGAATACAAACCAGAAGTGTTTGAAAAAACATACAGTTTCTTAAATGATGTGAGGAAGAAGGAGAAAGAGGTAATGATGTAACCGTGTCCTGCATTTCTTCCTTCAGAATGAAAACAGGTATCCCTAGAGAGTTGGTGCTTTCCTGTTTTGCAGGTTATTCAGAAGCAATTGAAGAAAAGCCAAAATGTGGAAGAGCAGAACAAATTGCAGCAGCTCCTTAAGCGAATGGTGAGTTGGTGCCAAAGAGAATTTAAACAGCCAGTTTTACTCTTCTGAAGTGTAGGCAACTGGCAGAAACAAAGCTGTAGAGAGCATTGATCATAAAACCATGAGGTGAATGAAATTGGGGAGAGGAAAAATGCAACATTTTGTTTCTTGCCCTGCTTTGTTTCTTAGACACAACAGGAAGAAGCACAGAGAAAATGCCAGAAGAAGAGAGAAAACTCCCTGGCATTCAAGAGGCAGCAAAGAGAGTTGGCCAAGCAAGGAAAGAAGCCTTTCTTCCTAAAGAAATGTAAGCTTTTCCCACTTAGGATAATAGCTGTTCTACTGACCTTAATATGATCCCCTTCCTGTATTAATCGTAAATATTAGAAGACCTGTTTGTGCTGGTTGATTTGTACAAATTGAAGAATAAGGAATTTATCTGTGTGCATCATCATCACCAAGTCAGTGGAGCTCTTGATGGCATCGGTTACAAAGGCTGGATCGAGTGGTAGCACTGTTTCTGCCACAAACAGTGTATGAGTGTGGCATCCAACATGCCTGCATGAACAGCATTTCCTTTCTCTAAACTATTGAATCCTTTTCTAAATTATTAAATTATTCTCAAAATTATTGAATGAGGTGTGGTTTAGGATAGATAGTACTTAAATGAGGTTTTATATGTTATTTTCATAGCAAATAGTTACTAACCTGTATCACATGATTTATAGGGTTGAGTTGAAAGATTATGTTGGCAGGAAAAAATAGTAGGTTATAGAAAATAATTGCTTGGGTTATTATGAACACTTATGACTTGAACTAAAACCTCCATTCCTTCTTGACATCTACAGCTGAAATGCAGAAATTGGAACTTGCTGAGAAATACAAAGAACTGAAGAAAAGTGGGAAGCTGGAGAGTTTCCTGAACAAGAAGAGGAAAAGGAATGCTGCTAAGGATAAAAGGAGACTCCCTTTTCGCAAGGATAGCTAATGTCTGGCTACCCTCCCCCCTATCCCCACCGAAGCTCTCTTCCCCAAAAGAAGATTTCACCCACAGATTCATACTTTGTCAGTTATACAAGCAACTCTAGGAAAAATGACCTCTTGAGATTTAAGCCAGGCAATGAGGGCAAATAGCCAGGAATCATCCCACAGTTCAAGAAACTCTGCCAAGTAATTTATGTCTGCTGAAAAAAATGATCGTTGTGCAAAATTATGTTGTTTAAATTTCACAAACACCTCTTAAACTTTGAAAAAGGAATATTTTAGTGATTAAACTTGCTGCTTGTTCTTCTTTTCTTTCCAAGGCAACTAGGAATAGATCCCCATCAATCTGATTTCTGTCCTCTCTGCATTTTCCAAAACTGATCTTCCTCCTTCCAGTCTATTTTCTCTACTGTGTGTAGGCTTGGTATTTACCTACTGTTTTTCAGAATTGCCTTCCTGGAGAACACTCTTACTTTCCTGCAGCTACCCATTAGTCCTGCTTGATTGTGGTTCCAGCTGTTTTATTTGCAGAGCTTAACAGAATAACAATAACTGATGCTTAACGAATTTCCCAGTGAACAGCAGCCCTGCACAATGTAGAATTTTCAATAAAGCACTATTTGCAGTATTGCAGATAGAATAATCACAAACAGCATATTGAATTCTAGTCTTAAGAGGGCATATATATATTTCAGCTTCTTAAATTTTGGTTAGGGGCAACTGGTTTTTTTGTAATATGAATGTATTTACTTTTGCCACATGTTTTTATAGAGTGTATAGAGTATAGTGTTATTACAACACTGGCAATTTACATTTTGACTGAGTTTGCTGGATCACTAATTAGCATCACTGTTTCACTGGGGTGCATTTAAAAATTTCTTATTTTTATAAAGTAAGTATTTTATTTGTTGGTACAGAATATAGGAATAATAATAGATAAATCATCTCAGCAATTCCTCATAATCAAATAAACGTTTTACAGTTTTTGAATGTTCTAGGTGTGGTTAGACATGGTACATGCTATCTTTTTTCTTGAATCAATTTTGATGTTTAGAGCATAAAGTCCATCTCCTGCTTTACATAACTGAGGCATATTAAAAGCTTTGTCTGGTAACAGTCATTAGACAAAGGATCCTCCTTCATCTTCTTACAGATTGACTGAAAAGCATTTGATCAACTAAACCACTAAAACAGAATAATCTCTATAGGTACCATCTTAAAAGAAAAGCAGAAGTGCCAAGTTGGTTTGTTTCTAGAGTATTTTCATTTCCACAACCAGATTTCTCTTATGGGTATATTTGCAAACTTCCTGAGGAGTTTTATATAGTAGGCTGACTATGCTATAATAAAATTAGCTGTTTTGGAATGTGCTCATGAAAATGAATGACCCAGATACAGATAAGAAAGTTTCTTCACTAAAAAACGTATGATTAAAGCAACCATTGGGAACTATAAAAAACAATGAGAACCTTTGTGCCCAAGCAAAGATGTAGTTAGGAAGAGAGGGATGAACTAAATATACCTGCTGCGAACTGCAAGCAAAAGGGAAGCAGTAGTGCAGTAAATTAAATGGAGAGATTGAAAGTTGATTTCATTCTAGCTGGATGCTGAGAAAACCCTTAATAATTTACTTTTTTTTTTCTTCCAAGTTTGTCAATGACTCTTGAATGGATGCTATTTCAATTTCTTAGAGATGAACTAAGGGCTTCAAATTGAAGTTTAATCAGCCAATTGTCTGAAAATGAGGCAAGTCTTTCTCCATTTGTTATAAAAAGCAACTTCATAAGTCCTTTGCAAATTGATTTATTTCTTATTTCAAATATTTTTAGTCACTTTATAGCTAATAGCTCTCAGGATACCATCCAATTTTTAAATGAAACCTGTGGAAATCATCAAAATACCTTAAAATAAAAAAAAAACAGCAAAGAAAAAAGTGTAAGAATCTTAAAAATCATAATAGCAGTAGCACTTAGACTTATATACCACTTTATAGTGATTTACAGCCCTCTCTAAGCAGTTTACAGAGCCAGCCTATTGCCCCCAACAATTTGGGTCCTCATTTTACCCACCTCGGAAGGATGGAAGGCTGAGTCGACCTTGAGCCAGGTGAGATTTGAACTGCCAAACTGCAGACAGCTGACAGTCAGCAGAAATAGCTTGCAGTACTGCACTCTAACCACTGCACCATCGAGGCTCTTAAATCTTAAAAGTGTTCATATTTTTCTGAAAAGTACCTTTCAAACCACAGTTTAATGTTGTTTCTTCTATTATGTTCAGTCCTCCTAGAGTGATTGAAGAATATATTAACATTTAATTTCCCTGGATTTGAACAACTTCCCAGACAGTGCAAGAGGCATGGTTTGGTCTTTTATTCTTCCAACAAAATCAGTCTTCCATTTCTTCAGGATCATTATAATGAAGACCATCACTCATACAATTTTAATTGTTTTGGTCCTTCTCTAGGGAGCACAAGTGGAAATACCACTAGACCATTTTCTGTTGTCAGTTGTCTGTTTCTAAAGAATGAAAATATTTTCCTGTATAAATTACAGTAAGAATTTACAATATAAATAGGAGTACTAAAGAAGGGGAAAATAAAACTACTTTGGGTGAAAACAAATCATTGGATATCTGGCTCAAATATTTACAAATGTTCCATTTTATATATTGTAATCAGGTCCATCTTAACTACTCCCTCAGATTCCCTGTTATTCCTGGGTCACAGGTTGGGAATTACTGCTTTGGGTCTATTGGGCTATAACATATATCAACTCCGTACAGCAGCAGTTCTGGTTGGGCATGATAAAGGGTTATAGTCAAACATCCCTATAAAGCACCAACCTTAGGGAGGTTGTAACAGTCCTTGCTTCAGTGAACTTGTTTCTATATTTCAGATGAGGGTTGAGGCCCAATATTTTGGATTCTATTGAGCAAGCTTTGGGTGAAGCAACTTTAGAAACAAAGATTTCTGACTAGGGCTAATACTTATCAGGAAAGTTTATGGGATAAAGTGCAGAGTAAAGCCTATCAAGATTATTGGCATGTAATCTTAGGTGTATAAGGGATTACAGCCTAAACTATATCCTTTATTTATTTTCAGAATTTATATGACTGCCTTTCTTGTATACTGATCCTAGGCAGCTCACAACAATCAATAAAAGCAAGAATAAAATCAAAACCACCCTTCCTGCAGGCACCAGACCAAACAACCTCACAGCTGAATCCACATCCTGGCCCAATATCTGGGGGAACAGCCAAGTGTTCATGGTCTTCCAAAAGTGTAATAAAGTAGAGATCCTTCAGATTTTAGGAACAGCAAAGTCATCCCTTTTAATAGAGAGGGTTTCGTTGCTGTGGGCAAAAACTTACATACAGTATTAGCCCCATGCAGGTGCTAATTCTAACATACCTCATTTTAGCCAGGATGAAAACAGGAATTGTCTTAACACCAAGAATGCCACAGTGCAGCTTTCTTTAACCTGGTTCCCTCCAAATACATGAGCAGTACAGATTCAGAATGCCTAAGACGGTCTGGTCATTTTCTGGGATGTGGGAATTCTGGAATTGTGGGTATTACCTTGAGGTGTGCCAGATTAGGGAAAAGATGAACTATATACCACAGCACCAGTTAGAAAAATACCTGCTAATTTTCTTCATAGCTGGAAAAGAAGGTTATTTAAGATTTTAGTCTCAAAAATATAGAGGCCACCAACTTGAAGGAGATTCCAAGTTTGCTGGCAGAATATACACTTGCAAAGGTATATAGACATGTGCCATGTCATAACTACAATTATTGTGGCTTGAGGATCATGCCATGCTTTGTATACTGTAGCAAAATCATACTCAAAAAATGGATAGCCTAGGCCCTAGGCCCTTTAGGGAAAACTTTAAGGAATGTAAGCAATAAAATGAATGTCATAACACTCAATGAAACCATTTAAACCCAACCCACTGAAAAACACACATCAGTGCCAAACTTCACGGCTCCTAATCTGGATTTCCAGGAAAGGAATAAATGCAGACTAAACATTTTACTATATAAAATAAAAGTGCAAGAGTTTCAGCTTGTGATGCTAGATTAGAATATACATTTGTGGCCATTATTTAGTTCACTATTGTCTAAGAATGAGGATCAGGAAGAAATTATATTTCCATCTGGAAGAGAACTGTTTATTGATTTAAATTTCCAGTCACGTTGACTGAATTTCATCTATATTTTATGTCTCTGCTTGGTCATACCAGTAACATAGAAAGAGAAAAATCCTTAAATTGTCAAAAGTCTGCTGTCATATTCCAGGTTTCAAATTAAGAAGTCTTATTAAAATTAGGAGAAGGACATAGAAATAGTAGGATAAGAGACAGCATACAAAGAAATTAGAGAAGACTAACCTGTTTCCCTCTCCCAACCTTTTTTTTTTAATTCTGAAGAAAAAATGTCCCAAGTGGCAAACCAAAAGGAAGAGCAATTATCCACCACTCTATTTTGGGATATGTTTGTAGGTCTTCTTTTACACTTGTTCATCAAAACCACTAATCATCCAAACTCTGAAACCCTGCCCCTGCCCACATACATTGGATCACCGTGTCAATTTCCCATCCTCTGCAGGGGATTTTTTTTTAAAGTCTATGCCTACCCTTGGTCTAAATAAATGATACAATTTTTAAACTCAAAGATCCTAGCAAGATGGCAGCACATACCCATCCTTGCTTGATCTTCAGAAACTGAATGGGGCAAGTCCTGTTTAGTATTTGGATAGGAGGCACCAAAAATACCAAAACTGTAGGCTAGATTATGAAGTCAAAAATCATCCTGCAAGAAGAAAATGGCAAACACATTTTAAGAAGCTTGCACAAACATTCCTTAAAGTCATCAGAAGTTGAAGTCAACTTATTTATGTTATATAGGTAGTTCTTGACTTACAATACTTCATTTAGTGACCATTCAAAGTTACAATGGCACTGAAAAATGTGATTTATGACTGCTTTTTTCTAAGTTACGACCTTTGCAGCATCCCTATAATCATGATCAAAATTTGGATGTTTGGGAATTGGTTCATATTTATGACCATTGTTGTGTCCTGGGGTTTGTGACCAGCAAAGTCAATGGGGAAGCCAGATTCACTTAACAACTGGGTTATTAACTTATCAACTACAATGATTCACTTAACAACTTTGGCAAATGGGACAAAACTCACTTAACACACATCTCACTTAACAACAGAAATTTTGGGATCAATTGTATCATAAGTTGAGGACTACCTGTATTAAATGTAACAAGGATTTTGTTTACACAATAGGCCTTTAATAAGGAGAAAATATTCAATTTGTAAAATTAGGAGATAGGGTTGAATGAAGACTTGGATCCATCAATCACATGTCACCCATACAGCTTGTATATGGAATACCTCTTAAAGTGAAATTTTGACATTTCAAAGACAGCAGGGTGAAAACCTACAAAAAATCTTTCAGGGAAGTGGGTCATTGTGGTTTCTAACAGTCCAGGAAGGGTAACTATAAGAAGTAGAAACCCTAATATCTTATTACATATTGACCCTGGGATGTGTGAAAGTCTACCTGCATTTATGGAAGATACGTGATAAACAATATATATTGTAAGGGACAATCTAGGCCATTATGCCAGTTACATTAGATAAAAGACAGGAATTTTATACTCCAATATTTCTCATTTGAATGTTTTTTTTCTTTTACACCCAGTTCTAATTTACGGCTTTCTTATAAGAAGCATGGCAAAGTTACTGAAAAAGTTTTTCTCATAATGGTTATTTATACGGAATGTAAAAATGAGAGAATATTTTTCAGAATCTGGGTACCCTAATAAATGTAATAATTGTTAGAAATCCCAAGTAGCATGGGCAATGGCTAAAATATTCTGGGGATTTTATGATGTCCAGGTAAGTTTGTTCTGTTGTGCAAGACTTTCTGTCCCCCAGCAATCAGACATTGTGGTGTGAATTCTTCCTGCCTAAAGGCCTTGATTCCACAAACTTGTCTGTGTGCATTGCTTCATATTATCCCTCTTGAAGTATATCTCTTTGTATCCACTGCCAAAATACAGTGGCCCTACTGTCTCTCAAGTTGACATTAAGTGTGCCTTATTCTTATTGTTTCTACACTTTTGAGCCTGAAGTCAGACCATAAGCTGTCAGAACTTTTCAGCTTATGCTGTTTTCTTTCAACACTTGGTGATGCTCAAATTGTATGTTTTTGCTTAAAAACAAACATGTTTTTAGATTAAATGCTTACATAACTCTAGCTTCAGAAATGTTTGCTAAAACTTTAAGATATGTGTTCAATCAAGTATGCTGATTGGGGATTTCTGGGAGTTGATGAAGTTCATGCATCTTAATTTGAAAAACAATAAATTAAGTAAACAGTAAACAGTAACTTATACTGTTGAAGAAAGACCAGTGATGTGTTATGGGCATGGAATGGTGGGCATGATTATGGGCATAGAATAGTAAAAATGGAAGAGCAGATGATAGCAGAAGAGCAGAATAGACTCAGTAAAAATAAATAATATTGAAGGCATCCTATCTTGGTTAGGAGCCTTAAAAAGGAAACAAGCATTAATCTGTCAATTCTATCCAGAAGCTTTTTTTCTTTTAATGCCGGAATCTTCTCAGACATAGTGCTTTTGTCTTGTTGCAAGACACATATTTTACCCAAAGGCAAGTCTTCTTTCAGCTGCAAATATAACAGCTGTGGTGATTAATATAGAGCAATTTCAGTAACTAATTAACCAAATATAGCTATTTTGTGCACACAGGAGGCTCCTTCACTGAAAACTGCAGCAAACAGTTTACTGCTGCTTTTTTTTGCCCTTCCCAGCAACTTGGCAACAACTGTGCAGCTAGCCTGGTCCAGAGAATAGTGATTGACAGGGCTGTGATTAGCGGGGATGGGATTCCTCATTAGCTAATCAGCTTTCTCATTGCTTTGTCAGAGTTTAATGACTAGCTGCCTTGGGAAGGTAGACACCACGCTTTGCATTCTGCTTAGGAGCTGGGAGTACCACGGGAAGGGTAGGAGGGGGTGGGGGTGCTAATTGGCAAGACGAAGGCGTCTCATGTGGCTGGGCCCTTTGCACCTGTTGTTCAGTTTGGGGCTGCCTTTTCTTTTCTGTGTTAGTCCTGAGTAGCAATGGCAGCTAATGAAAAGGAAATTACCCCATAAATCAATCATTTGTGCTACTGCGGCCTCAGTCTTGAAGCAGGTCAGATCCTGTTCGAAGGTAAGAATCTCTATCCTGTTGGAATAGATGGCTATATACAGTATATATATTTTTAAAAAGATTCCTTTAGCATGCTGGGCAATGGGATGCCCATGGAAACTCCCAGGGAGGTTGTGATTCAGGAATTTTGAAGTAAGAAAAAGAAATGGTAGGCCATTTTTCAAATGCTGCTTGTCCAATATTTATGAGTCTCCCCTCAGCTTGAAAGGCAATTCAGGGTACAGGCTATATATATATGTTAAAGCACAGCTACAGATTCATTCTCAACCAGCTGAAATCTACTTACAAGGTTGAATGTGATTCATAAAAATGCAGGGGTATTACTCAGGTACGCAGTGCATGATTGCAAGCTGAAATGTGCAAAACAGTTTCCAATGACAAATGTGCTGGCACCGATGTCAAAGTTCTAAACTGTTACAATTATATGGTGGGTCCTTCACACACCGAAGATACAAAAGTCACCCTCCTGTGCTATATTGCAGTCCAAAGCATGTCCATGTAAACCTCTAAAGAGTAGGGTTTCAATCAGGTGTGTGACTCGCATATGATTGGGTTTTAGTCAAGATATTTTAGGGACTGAGCATATTTCTTCATGGCAATTGAAGGGTGATAGATTCCCCCCCCCCTCCACACACACAGGCATTTAATTCTTGCCTTCTCCAGGTATAGCTGGGAAAGAATATTATCTGAACCCTTGTAGTCAATGTAGATGGGATGAGTTAAATGGAATACTAATGTGCTGAGCAGAGCAATGCTTGTGTTTCAAAAAGCAATTTTTAATATAGATAAATTGACATGAGTTTACTATTTTTCCTGGTTCAACTATTAATGATTGGAAAAATCTGAAAACTGCATGCAAGTTAATTAATATGCAAATTAATACCTCTTTCTCCCCTCATTTGTCCTGTGATAAATATGTTGGTCAATAAGAGGACTTGGATATGCAGCTTCCTTGGGCCAGTTAGCCCTTGGGTCAGATCTTGTTAGACCAAGTTAAAGAAGTGGAAGAGCCTCACTCTCACAAAGAAATTTAGAAATGCAGACAATATGGTTCCTGCACTGAGTGATTTTTCTCTTTTGTCACCATAAAATGACAATTTGGTGGCAACCTTTAGAAGAGGGGCTGGCCCCCAAATTTTTGTAACTGCCTAGAGATCTGCATTCCTGACTTACACAAATTATTTTTACACTTAATTGAAATCAAGCCAGGGTTCTAGTTTCAGGGCTTGTTTCATTTTCTCTTTAAGGCTAGTAAAAATTAAATTTTTCTAGAGGCAGACTTGGTGACAGATGGCTAATGGGGCTAGTCTTGAATCATGGACAGGATGGTGATGGTGGTGGTGATATTCCACTTAAGCTCACTCTTAAGAGTTGTGGTGCATAGTGGTTAGAATACAGTACTGCAGGCTACTTCTGCTGACTGCCGGCTACCAGCAGTTTGATTCTTACTGGCTCAAGGTTGACACAGCCATCCATTCTTCTAGGTTAATAAAATGAGGACCCAGATTGTTGGGGGCCAATATGCTGACTCTAAACTGCTTAGTGAGAGCTGTAAAGCAGAGCTCCAAGCTATGGGACCTTTGCAGCAAAAAAGAGCAAACATACCAGGAGGTTCCAGGAGCTATTAAAGCCACTTGTCATTTATTAAAAAAAAAATCCCTACCACAATTCTTACCTCAGCAACTGTCGCCTCAGAGAAGGTTCTATGGAGTCTGTTGCTATTGGGCATCAGAAATATAAATACAGGAAAATTTTACTGATTTGAGGCTAGAAATAACTTGTTTGTAATGGGTATATGTGGTATATTATTCAGGAAATGGATCTTTTGAAGGTCAGAATTTGAGGAGGTGGTGGGGAGTAGCTAGCTTCCTGATCCAGAAGCTGCTTGGACAGTTTTCCAGTGTAAGCCACCCCATCCACCCCAAAGATAATCAGTAATGCTCTTGCATCAAAACAGATGAGAAGAATTCATCAACTGGTTATCCCTTCCTGTGTGTGTGAATTAGTTCCTGTCCTCTGGGCCGAGGCTAGAATGGTTGAGGATTGATCCCCCACCTCCCAAATCCTTCATTCTTCAGCTATGGAGACGAATTAATATTGTTTAAATCCATCCAACATTTGGATAAAAGTGTGGTTCCCCCTGGTGATTGCTTTGGCAGGAGATGTGCATGCAGCAGAAGCTCTAGAGAGAAATATATTGGCAGTGGATGGCAGCAAGAAGACTTAATCCACTCAAAGCAGTAGATGACTGATTTGGTAACAAGATTAAAGAATAGGAATGACATTTGCCTGGCAGCTTTGAATCAATTCAACAAGAACAAAAGATTTCAAATAAACACTGGCATTAAAGCAGGAAATACAGAAGCCTCTAAGAAGGCTGCACTCTTCATATTGCTGCTCAACAATTTCCCCTCTGGATGCATTTGACAGTTCTGAACCAACAAAATCTGGCTCCTGTTTCTCCTCAACAGCCTGAGATATGAATTAGCAGAAAAATCTAGGACTTAATGTGTTCCTAGAGGTGGGAAAGAGGTGGCTGGGGAAGGGAGGGATGGCAGGGTGGGTTTTTAATCCCAGACAATGGAATATACTACTCTGACTTTCTTCAAGGAAACTTCAGTGTGCTTAATGTTGTCAGCCTGAAGGATGCCCTTTCATCTAGACTCTTGAAGTTATTTCTATAGGGCATCTTGATTCCTTCAGTTTTCCCTGTTGACGGTGATAGTGGCACATTTATCCATCCAAACTCCATTGCAACATCTTGGCTGTATATTTGAGCAATGATTCCATTTCAGATGGTTTTTCTATACAGCTTCAGACTATCCATGTAAAAGAAGTGAGATAGCCTATCATCTGTTTTTGATGTCTGCTACCTGTGGCCTATCATGTTCAGTACTATTAACAAGGGAATCAGTGCAATGATAAACAGTAAAGGTGATTGTGAGTCTTTTGAAAGATTCCTCTCTTGATGCTAACCCTTCTCCCAATTTATCACTATTGACCTGCACCTGTGACTTCCATTTGGCCATTGATCCTTGCAGAAAGCTTCTGATGTTCCTGTTATTGACACTTGGTTATTCAGTCATATGGAATGAGTTCGTGTAATCAATCTAAACTATACTTAAGTTGGTCTTCCTTCTACAATCTTCCAAATTTGTCTTTTCATTTAAGAGCTGATGCTTTGTCTCTCTGCTCTTTGGGCAGTTTGGTTTCTGCTCAAATGGAAAGAGCTTGTTTTCAACTAGATGCTGTTGGACTGCATTAGCTACCTCACTAGCTATCAGTTTGAAAATTAATGGTAAGCAAGTAATTGGCATGTAATTGCCTGGTGCTGCTCCTTTTGTTGAACCTTTAGTTTCTAGGTAGGTTTTGATGCATAGATCTTAAATTTCGCCCTCCTTCCAAAATGTTGTTAAACTACTTGGCAATAAGTGGATTTCAGCCAAAAATGATGCCGTGTATCTTCACTTGTGCTGACCAATTCTTAATCTACCTTGCCCTTTTTTCCACTGTTTCTGCTGTTGTACTAACAGTTGTTTTATTTCACCTTTTTCCCCTTCTCCACCTGCTTTATGTAAACTGCATTTTTGCTGTATTTCTTTCAGTTGTCCCATAGCTACACCTAAAACTGTACTGCTTCTTTGTTGTGTTAACTGCATTGCATTCTCTCTATTGATTGGCCCCAAAATTGGAGATTCTACCTATAATATGCAATTGAGCATCATATTTGCTTATCTTCTTGACTGCAGCTGTTATTTGCTGCTTTGTTATTTCTAGTACTTCCTTTCTTCCTTGTTTCTAGATGATATTTCTTGATCAGGTATTATTTGGTCTTGTTCTTCAGCTTTTCTTTCATCTGTTCTAATTGATTTGGATCTGATCTTAGCATGCTGATCTTATTTTCCAGCCTGATCTTCCATTTTGATGGTGCACTTCTGGATTTTTTTTCTTGTTTCTTAATTTTTCATTCAAAATCTTTAGTTACAATTGCAACTGTGCCGTATGGTTTGTTTCTTTCAGTGAACGTACATTTGATAGTACACGATTGGCATCTCTTAATAATTAAATGACCTTCAGTGCAGGCAACCTTATCCTGTTGTTTCTGTGCTGTTCTAGATGATCAATTGTTCTTTGTTTTAGTTCCTCTCATTTTTCAATTTGACTTTGTTTTTTTGGAGGAGAGGGTGTCTGGAAATGAAAATGGTTCAATAGTGATGCTGGCTTCCTTTACTACTGAGTCCCCACTATTTTGATTCTGCTGGCAAGGCTTCAATTTCTTTCCCTGGCTAGACCTTTGACATTCTGCCCATCCTACTTCTATAAATGCTTTATTTCATGTTATAGATTGACATTGAACTTTTAGCCTGTGTTTTATTATATTCGATTCTGAATGTTGTTCGTTCTAGGAATAGTGCATTTATTTGCAGATATCCTCCTCTTGTTGGATTTGATTTCTAATAGAGAATCGTTATTTCATTGTTTTAAGTCTTTTGTATTTTGGTAAGCAACTTTTCTTATAGTAGATGAGCAACTCCAGCTGCTCTGGCAACAGTCCTGGATCCTGCAGCCTATTTACCATCAGATGTCCAAGAACTTCAACCCCTAGTATGATCCTTGTTTACTCAGACAACATCTACTCTAATCTTCTTCTTTTGGTTGTTCCCAGTAGGGATCACCACAGCGAATCATCTGTTTCCACCTAACAACATCTACTCCAATAGGTTTCCAAAATTATGTCTCACCATATTGTTTATGATAAAAACACTCTTCATCTGGCTCCTTTGATGAGACCTGTCCAGCATAGTTGAACTTTCTGACATAGCTCTCATCTTCCCCTGAGCACATAAGGCCCACAACCACATCTACGTAGTACCTTACCAGGGTATGACGACGATGATGATCTGCAAGCTTGTTTCCAGCCAGCAAGTAAAAAAAAGTGGGGATATTTGGGAGATAAAGTGCAATGCAGGAAAGTGTCAGAATAGAAATTAACTCAATCTTTACAACACCTTTACTGACTACCTAAGTGGTCAGTAGAGGGGGCGTGTGCATAAGTGCACTAATGTGCCTAACATCACTGTCATTGAATTTTTTTATTCTTGTACAGTGGTACCTCTACTTACAAAGAGCTCTACTTACAAAATTTTTGACTTACAAATTTTTTTTCGAGAAAAAAATA
>JAEANM010008061.1:0-17264 GCA_017656035.1 Myanophis thanlyinensis | reverse complement strand
TATTTTCTGCAAAGGGGGGAGATTACAGGGGATGGGGGTGCTGCCTTAGACAAAGAATTAAAACTTCTTTTTATTCTTCTCTGCAAACAGAGGAAAGAGTAGAGGCGGGGCTGTGAAGTCTTTAGGAGACAGGTATTAGAAATTACTTGTTAGAACTTACCACTAGCCACTATACCACTATTAGGAACAAGAATAGCTTGATTACAAGAAAAAAAAACCCAAAACCCCACATAGCTGGCACATGAAACTAGGCCACTTTGCAAGGAAGCCCGTGACCTGGGTGAACAATAGGTGACACAATTTTAGGTATTAGCATAAGAAGCGTAGGACTTTTAGGGGGTTGTAATCCAATTAACCAATCAATATATGTTACGCATGCTTGATTAGGGGAAGGGCAAAGCGGTATATGGGACCAACCCTTTGACTATAAGAATGGCTGTAAGACTTTGCTCATGGCCTTTGGCAGCTTTTGGCCAAGGTCCTTCTATCTTGGTACCAAAATAAAATTTAATTTAATTTAATTTAATAGCAAAATTTCTATACTGCCCCTCTCCTGAAGGACTCGGGGCAGTGTACAGCCTTCTAAAACAAAATCGACAAAAATTAAAAACAATTAAAACAAATTAAATAGATTGGCCAAAGAATTAAGATAACCAAAGTTAAAAATTTAAAATTTAAAGGATTCAAAATTTTAAAATTTAAAATTTAAAACCCCTTACGTATTAGGCCAGACTGGCTTGCTGGAATAAATGGGTTTTAAGTGCATGCCTTATACTTATATACCACCCCATAATGCTTTGCGGCACTCTCTGGAGGCTTTACAATGTCAACATACTGCCCCTAACAATCTGGGTTCTTGTTTTACTAACTTCAGCAGGAACCCCGGCATATGTCACAGAAAGCTCTAGTATTTACTCCAGAGTTTTCAATAAGGAAGTTGTCAGAACAGAAAGAATTTGAAACTATGTTAGATTTTTTTTTCAACATGAAGAGAAGAGGCTGTATGAATTATATTCCTGCAAGAGAATTCCTGCTGAGCGAAGAGGGGGCATCAGTGGTAACTTTACTAGCTCAAGTGGAGCTGAGATAAGACAGCATGGAGACTTGTGAAACATGTTGATTGAGTAATGATAAAAGTACATTAGAGATGTTGGGGCAAGAGATCAGGAATGATGGAAACCAAACCAACCGGGGAGTTAGTGGTAAGCAAACCCAAAGGTGGAAAACAAGTTTCTGGAAAAACAATGACTGATCATTTCACCACTGCATTAACCTGAACTTAAGATATGCATCAGAAAGTCTTAATGGGAGACCAGTTTTAGCTGCAATCCTTTGTGTTCTGCCTTGTTTTAGTAAATTCAATTTTACAAGGGCAACCATTCATTAAACACTTCCCAGCTCTCTGATTTCATTCAGATTGTGATGCAATCAGGGCTGCAGATACCATAGATTGCAATTTGAGCATGAGTTTAGCAAATGCAGTCTGTTTCCTTAACTTTTACCAAATTGCCACCCGTAATTATTTTCTCCGAAGAAAGAGAATCTTTAGAGTCAACCCAATTATATATGCACTGTGGCTTTCGATGTAGTGTCATGGCATTTGAAACCATTAACAAATCTTTCTCTAATCGGAACAAAGCTCAGCACATGAAGCTTCTTCCAACTTGGAACTCTCTAAAGGAAACTTTGGAGTCAATTTTCTAAGGATGGTCAGTGACCGGATCTTCTCTTAGAGAAAACAAAATAAACTCTGGCTCCCCTTTTTTTCATTCAGAGCTTCTCTTTTTAATGGTTCCAATTTCTAGTCACACGGAACGTGAACTAGAGGGAGGAGGGGAGGAGGAAGCACCGGTGGGATAGATAGGGACGATTTAAATTAAAAACTTCCTCAGTGGGGACTTGGAGGCTCCAGAGAGTGGTAATGAGATATGGAGTTTTCACCTCTAGGTCATATGTCCCAAATCTATCCCACACTTAACAAAGTTCAGAAAAACAACTTCACTCCACCCTTGGCTATTCTTTGAGTGGATCGCTATGTTGTTATGGGGATCACTTTTTTTTTAACACTTGCTTTTGATATTGTCTCACAGACAAACTATAGCCTTACAACACTTGCAAGACTGAACTAATTGGACATTACTTAATACATCGCATCTTAATTGCTGCAATGGAGAATTGGAATAAAAAAAAAAAAAACCACCAGAAGAAAAAAGGGATGCTTAGAGAGCATCCTCTAATAAATTTAGATATTTATTGAAAAATCTTCTCAATGCATGATATGGATCTTTGTAAGAAAAAAAAATACAATCGTAATTCATATTTAGATGACGTGCCATTGAAGGGCAATTCAAGGGTATCACAATAGAAGGAAGTTCTTATCTTTAAGAACATCCCAGAAGGATCTATTTGGCCAATATAGAAAAAAAGATCTGATGTAGATTGTATCTTCACATGACTCTGTAAATCCTGAGATACTAACTGCCCTACCAAGATAGAGCAAGTAGTAGATTGATAGTTTTCAGTTGACAAAAGAGAGATGAACTTGGCAATTCCTTTTCTCTCTTTTTGGTATTCCTACCCCCAGCAGGTGCAACTCATTTTATGCTGAAGCCAAGACCAAAATAATTCAAGCTATGAAGGAAGATAACTCAGATCCAGGATGCTAATTCATATGATGATACCACATGGCTGTTGTAGAAATTCTTTGACTTGATTTGTAGCATAAGCTTTCATACTGAACATTTTACTTTTTTGGGTGGGGGTGTCAGTGGTTCAATTCAACCGGTTTCAACCGGTTGCACATTAAAAAAAACCTGAGGCGATATAGGATAGAAAAGGGCAGGGGCAGGTGGGCGGGACCAAACTTGAACATCACTACCGGCTCAGCAGAACAGGTGTGACCAGGCTGAATTTTACCTCTGAGGGGTGGGGTAGAACAAGGATCTGGTTTGACTCTGTACTATGCACAACTTGCATGGAGACAAAGACCACAGCTTGGCATATTGAGCATCAAACTTCAAAAATGGGCAGAGATGGATGTTATTGAATTTGTATTTGTTGCAAATTAAATGCATCAAAATCCTAAGTACAATGATCCTTTTTGGGGTTTTATTCACTCTGGGGATTAAAAAAAAGAAAAAAAGAAGGACTGTAGGAGGCCATTAAGTTTCATGCTTTTTCTTCCCACCCAGAATGTAAATAAGATGTCTTTCTAGGCCTGGGGAAATTTGCCATTTCTGAAGGCTATGGTGTCTGGTTGTCTGAAGATGGATATTTTAGAGATGCTGATCTTGTAGTAACCTTTTGGAAAGGGAAATTGCAGAAATGATGAGTTCAGTGATCAGTGAACACAAATATGCTCTTTCCTGAAGGCAGAAATATATGACATCACCTTGTCTTAATCCCCACTCACTGTCATTACAAATTCAGTGTGCCTTGTTCTACCTCACTTCTGAAGTACAATTTTTCCTGATTTCCTGCCTTAAATGCTCCTGTTCCTATGAGCTTGAGTGCTTCAGTTTGTTGCATGCTAAACTCAGCAGCTTTGGGCTACTTTCCAAAAGAAGGAATCTCCTCCTCAACAAAGACGTTAACTTTTATCATATGTGTTAATAGGTTCTAGACCACTCTTTATCAGCACTGCTGTAGTAGAATAGTAATTTATATCTTCACTAGCTGATAACCTGGTGTTGCCCAGATTTTTATTTATCCCAATCCTGTATTAAACAAGAAAAGGAATAAATTATATCTATAATGTGAACTGCAAGCCGCCTTTCTTTCCTCTGACTTTGCCCTCTTTTTAACCTCACACCCAACTTTTTGTAAGGGAAGGCAAGAGGCTCGCTCACTCTCTCATCGAGCCGCTTTTCTTTCTTCTCACTTCACCCTCTTTTTAACTTCACACCCAACCCTCTGTAAGGGAAGGCAAAAGGCTCACTCACCCTCTCATGAAAGATGGCGAGGTTTATGTGTTTCCCACTGCCACCCTCGGCTTCCACACCACATGATCCAACCAGACAATCAAGCCACACTCTGCTCCATGACCCGCTGCAGCCAATCGCCGAGGCTACCTCTGTGTTCCACTGAGCTCCCCTTGACCCGCCTCGATGAGCGCTAGCTCACACAAACACACACACACATCCCTAGGGGTGCTAGGGGTGTCTTACCCACATAGTGTTTGTTTCCAGAATAAATCATTTGTGTACCAAGTTTGGTTGAAATTGGTCAAGGCATTCTAGAGTTATACTGGAACATACACACATACATACATTTAGATGATAGATGATAGATAGATAGATAGAGAGATAGATAGATAGAAAGTTGCCAGTGTGTGTGTATTCACATACATGTTATGTGTCACCTGACATGCACATATGAAAGAGGGGTATGTCACAGTGACAATGAGACACCCACTGCATCAGGCAACTCATTGGGTCAGCTGATAGATATTGAGGCCAGGCACTGTGGATTGCTGGAGTCTTCCTCCCCATGCCTGTCAGCTGTCAGGCAAATTATTTTTAAGAATAAATTTAGTATTCTACTGAAAAAGCAATAAACCCCATTTTAAAATAGCCCTGTAAAAGAGCTGATGGGTGGCAGTGTTATGCTGTGAAGTGGGAATCCCTCTCCTTTTGCACCATGCAATGTCATCCCCAATCCCTATCAGCTGTTAAACAAGCTATTTTTAAGCACGGAGTAATAATCTTCTGAAACAGCCTTAAACCCTTCTTTAAAAGTACCCTGAACAGCTGATGGGCAGCAAGATTGCACCTGAATCAGGAGTCTACAGTACCTTACTGTATACCATGCTGACCCACTGTGTGTCTATCACCATCAGTCAAGGGTGGAAATGGAAAATGTGTTAAACCCTTGCTTAAAAATAGCTCAAGATACATTTGACAGGTGCTGGAAGTGCATCCCGAAGGCCATTTCTCTCCTGCTGTACTGAATAGTCCTTTCCTTGTATCTATCAGCTGTTAGGTGGGCGAGTTTTAAACACAGGCTTAATGTCTAGATTAAATAATCTACTCAGTGCAGCCACCCTGATTGGCTGCTATAGTTCTGCATCTTGGAACTATGAATTAAATAAATTATGTTAAATGTGGATTAGATCCAGGTTCAAAAGTGGCTTCTTAACATCAAATCCCTATAATTTCTAAGAGCTTGCAAACAGCCACAGGCGTTATGACTCACGCTGAACTTTCTTCATGTGCTCTATTTATTTATTTTTTTACTTAATATATTTTAGAAAGGGCATATAATAAATGTTTTCCATTCCAGAAAAATGGAAACAAAAGAACAATGTCTGCATGCTTGCTTAACTATCTCAACTATTACATCCTGACTTCAGTTCAAATTCAGTTTCATTTACAGAGACCCAAAGCCATTTGCAAGAACACTTCTTTTATCTTGTATTATTTCACCTTTTTTCCCCTTCTAATTTTTCTATTTTTTTGAGGGCTATTTTGCTTCTGTCATATAGCACAAGTCATATTGTGTTACAAACAAAAAAGGCGCAAATCTGAACCGTTAATTCAACAAAGTCCTTGAAGTAATGAACTTTAGTTTCCTGCTGAGAATAACATGGTCTTTTCCATGACCATTGCCTGTAGCTAGGATTTATCTTCTGCTTTTGAACACCCCCCCCTTTTTTAAGGTCAGTTTTCTTCTCAGATACCTAGCAAAATCCTCTGGAAGTTAAAGATGCTCCAATCTTCCTTCTTAATCTAATGACACCTTGCATATCAAATCAGGAAATGAAGGATTCTATTAGACTTGGAAGTTTGCTGCTGAACAAGGAAGGAGAGATTCAGCTCCTTTTAGATTGCTGCTAGATCAAATAAAGATCCAAAGTCTCTTCTAAAGCAATTTCTCCATCATCTGGATTAGACTGACTTTTTAAATGATATAAACAAATGCTGATAGCTTCTTTCCTTTTGTTCTATTTGGACAAAGAAAATTATATGGCCCTGGAGCTAGTCATGTGTTTAGGATTTTTGTCTGAATTAAATGAATTGCTGAGCATTAAAACAAATAGCTACTATTATTGTCATCCTGAATCATTTCATTGCAAAATTAAGTCTTTCAACTGAAGGTTTTGGACTATAATCTATCATATAGGTCCAATGTGGCTTGGTGCAGATGTTTTCCAATTTCCCGATTTTCTCTGGGTTCAGTGACTTGTAAGAGAAGTTACTGGTCCAAAATCATCCAGCTGGCTTCCACGCATAAAGAAGGATTAGGACTCTGTCTCCCAGTTTCTACTCCTATTAGAAAATGTACCGTTCCAAACTGGCTTATGTACTGTATATGATGTTCTATAGAGCTGCTGTTTCACATACACTGGCAAATCATCTGTGTATACAGAATTAGTTCAGCATGAATCTATTGTCCAAGCAAACTCTGGTTCATATGGTAATGCACACATAAACTCTATTACTTACAATTTAACTTTTAGGATTCATCAGTGAACCAATTGTAGGAGATGACCAGGCTGAGCCTAAGGGAGGGGACAAATGTGTCTTAAGTCATGAGTCCCTGCACTCCCACAAGAGATCTAAGTCCAGCCTACCTTGAATACCTCTCTTGACTTCTGCACATTTCCTTGACTCTTAGTTGGTCAGGTTCTTATAGAGAATTTAAGATGGCAATAAATCTTTATACTCATTTGAACTGCCTGAATCTCCCAATTTCCCTGGTGCTTGGCACCAATTAGTACATGTGCTACATTTAAGTTTGAATCTGCTAAATTGCACACTTAACATCACTGTATTTCATTTTTTAATTACCATATTGCCTTATATTGCCTCACTATTGGATGCCATAATAATAACAATAACAAATGCATTTGTTTAAAACATTGAAAAACATCCCATAAATCCCAAATAGCATTACAATTCTTTTCAGAACTATGTTTCAGAGAAAGTTAAATTGGAACCAAAATGTTTAGAGTTTCAAAAGCTACCATATTGGTAATTTTTATTATTACTGGTTGGTCACAAAACTTGACAGGTATTTAGAGTGGATTTGGCTTTATTTTTGTCTACCTATTGAGCCCTTCCCAAACACTGCAGATTATTATTATTTTATAGGGAGTACAGAGGTTCACTTGGTTAGAACACTGGGCTGGAGGTTAGCAAGCCTGCATTCAAAATTCCAAGTGCTGCTTTGGAGTAGGGTGAACACCTGTCCTTTGCTCCAGTTCCTGCTAGGGATATGAAAAGAGCCCCCCACTGGGTATCCCCCCCAGGCAAAAAGGATGTCACCAGCTAATCCTTTCAACCCAGAAGCACCTCAGTCTTCCAACAATGTGCAATGTGATCATTTTATGCTTATTACACAGTCAGCCAGATATTTAGACTGCCTTGTTATTATATTTGTTAATTTATCCATCTAATTATCCATTTTTCTTTATTTAATGTTTCACTTATTTAATTCCTCATTTATTAGAATGATATACATTTTGTTATTTGAACTATTTATTTCAGACCTGGTAGCAGAAGAAAATAAATGGGAAGTACAGAAATAAATGAAATAAGTATAAAAACCCTCATGGTGCAAATTTTTGGGGGGATGTGCTCCTAGATCTAGCTCCTTTCCTGGACCAATGAAAAGCACCAAGTCCTTTTAACCATAATTTTTATCAAGAATTTTGATTAGAGTAGTAAAAAGGAATATATCCAAAGAGAACAGAGAAAAAATAAATAGGGTAGGAAAGAAGAAAAAGAAATATACAATGAACTGATTTCCAACCTTTATCACAACAAATAAACATAAATTTAATAATTCTTTACTCCCTATAAGATTACAAACAGATATCTCTTCCCATATCCCATCTCTTATTTATAAAACATAAAATCCATAAAATACTAACTTTTTAATCCTGATGTTAGCAAAAAAAAAGTACATAAAGGATTGCCAGAACTTGCAAGGCTCCTGCTCCCAATTCTTATTTTAATTTTGATCAAATCCTACTTTATATTCTTTCCTTGTACTTCTAATAGTCTAATAATACTCCCGAGTCCTGCGGGAGAGGGGGCGGTATATTAATTAATTAATTAATTAATCAATAAATTAATTAATTAAATAAAATAATAGTCTTTAATTTAAACAAATAGTGCCATAGAAATTGATTCTCTTCAATTCTTCATCTCATCATACAGATTTCCTTCTTTTGGAGTTCCAGTAAAAACATTTTCTTTTGTACCTCCAGTAAACCATCTTTTTCCAAATCATTCTCTCTTTCTGTTATTCATAGTTGTACTTTTGTATTTTCTCTGCTTTGTAGTTAAGATTTGTTCTACATCTCTCATTCCTTCATTAACATGTATTGGACATATTCAATCCAGAGAACCAGACATTATTACTGAAAGTGATGATATTGTTACTAATTTCTGGATCCATTCTCCAAAGATCTTTAATATTTCCAATGTTATAATGCTTTGCATCAATTTTTAAGCCCCAGTATTCACCAATATGAGTTGTATTATTTTTGTATAGTTTTCCTTATGCTTAAAATCTTTAGACCCCACCAGTGTCCACTTTCTAAAATTTCACTTAACTTTTGTTCTCTTGCGATCGTCAGAACAACCAAAGTAAGTCTGTTTCCCATGAGAACTTCATTTTTTTTAAATCAGTTCCAAAGTCTTATAGTAAAAGTCAATATTCCAAATGTAGTTGGACTCTAAATCTGTTTATAACTTTCTTAGAACAAAACTTCATTTAGCTTTTTGCTGATTATTTCAAATTCTTTAAGTTCTTAAGCACATAATTAACTTTATCTTGTACAGAGTTGAAGATAAAACTCATCCAACAACTTTCCGAACTTGTTCTAAAAGTATCTAATACCTTAATATGATTAATAGGCAATGTTTTAAAGTGATGAGAAAGTGAGTCTTATGAACTTACTATCCTTGAAAAGGGCAAGCAAAGTGGCTGATCCTTTCATTTCCTAGCAGTCAACCCTGTGGAAAACCCTGTCCTATGCTCTCAAGGAGTAGATAATCCAGGGCATATATGGGTTATCTTCTGTCCTCTCCTTATCTGGAGTGCACAGTGGCTCTGTGGCTTAATGATGCTGGAGATGGCCTCTGTTCCAGCAGTTCGAGTCCTATCACTGCATGTCAGGGTGAACTCCCATCACTTGCCTCTGCTTCTGTCCACTTAACAGTTCAAAAGCGTGTACTATGCATGGGGAGACAATGGGAAGATGAACTGGTGCTCTGTGCAGGCAGTCAGATAGCTGCTGGCTCTGAATCTTTCTGGTTGGGGCACTCATTTGTGAGGTGGCTCTGGGGAAGGGAGGCAGCCTAGAATGAAATTGCAGGAAAACCCCTTCATCTTTCTTTCTGGTGCGAAGCCAGCTTGCCCTCCTGTGGCATACTTTGGGAAGCATGCTAGAGTGTCCTACAACAAAGCTGGTAAATTGGCAGCTAAGCTGCTACTCTGTGATAGCATTGTGGTCTCCTAGCTAATGTAACAACACCGTATGCTAATAATAATAACCCTTACCTGAAGACATTCCAAGGAATCAGTCTATAAAGAGGTTCCTTGGTCTTTGCCATGGCCATGAGCTCCACTTTCATAGAGACAGTTTTATTTCTCCATGCCTTCCCCAGAACTCTGAATAGCACAAATCCTGAAATAGCAATATCAATATCATAGAAATAGCATTTAGGCTTATATACCACCGATAGTGGTATATAGCACTCTCTGGGCAGTTTACAATGTGTTACATCATTTGAATACTTCCCTCAACAATCTGGATGATTTAATAACTGAACAACTGCTGTAATTCAATTCAATTCAATTCAAATCTTTATTGTCAATGCATAACATGTGTGCAGTGAAATTGAATTAGCTTCCGTCGGTACATTCACACAAAGCACAGAAACACAGAATACATTCAAACACAGAATACATCTCCAGACTTATAAACAAATGTTGTAATGCTGTAATGATGCTACAGTGATGTAACGCTGGAATGAGTCAGCAAGGTTTTTGGGCTGATATCACTTTAAGAGACTGAATTATAAGAAAGGCCCTGTTGAGGTGTATCTCTCTCTCTTTGTGTGCTTCTGTGCTGTAAACACTGATTGCGGTTTGTTTGAGGTCTGACTAAAGAACATGTATGTATATATTCTTTGTAGATAAACTACTATTTAAACACAAGCCTCTGTTTACTGTATTTGCTCCTGGGTTGTCTCATATAGTCATACTGGGCACACTCTGACATACTGACCTCAGAAGGATGGAAAGCTGAACCAACTTTGAGCCCTGTCAGAAATGAACCCCAGGCTGCGAGCAGAGTTTGCATGAAGTACTGCAGTTTAACCACTGTACCACTAGGGCTCTATATATCTAAATATATTGGGGGGGGTTGCATTTCATATGGTAATCAGATGCTACAAGCTTGCTTTTTTTTCCTCAGAAAGAAATCAGGTTTGGCATGCTCTTTCCAGATCTCACAAAGGCATGTGAAATATTATAAGAAAATACAGCTGAATCTCCAAAACTACACTGGAATGTTTAGTTTGGAAATTTTGGAATGAAGAAAAGAAAGACCAAAATATATCCATTAAACCAAGGCCATTATTTTATTTAAACAGGGAAGAAGTATCCAGAGTTTGGTCTCAATTTGATCCGACAATGTCTCTTTAACAAGAAAATCACAGAGAGGTAATCAATACGCTAGCTGGACAATATTACACATTGTTTCCTGTCTGTGTTTTGACTGTCTTGCTCTAATAAGCTTCCAACCCTAACACAAGGTCAACAAAAAGAAACAAACCTTCAGCCACTTGGAAAGCTAGTATTTCTGCTACCTTTCCTCCTGAAATAATAAAAAATACTTAAACCACAGGCTCACTATGTACATATGAAATCCACAAGAAGCCATTGCTATCCGACTCTTGCTGTACATCGCAGTTGGTTCAGCTACAACCCACTAAGATAGGAGAAGGATTTACTGAGAGAGGCTTTATGTTCCGTGTAAACAAAAGGCTGGGCTCAAGTTTTATTTTAAAAGTATTAAGTGTGAAAAATCTATGTAGTCACCTTCTTTTTTCAGGGACCGCTTACTTCCAAGCTTTATTTTAGCAAATGCTAGCATATACTAATATGTTTGCTGTCCCCCAAACTGTTCCCTCAAAAGTCATTTTTCATGAGAACTCTGTGACAGCAACAACCTGTACCTTCATTGAGTTTGACCAAGGGGCAAAAATTAATCGCTGGATTCTCTGAACTGTGATATACCCCAAACTGCCCTACCATTCATGTGTAAAATAAAATATGTGATAATTTTGTTCCAGCTGAGAATGGCAATGTTCTGTTAAAAAAAAAGAAGTCCTGAAAAAAAGTGTAGCAGTTTTTGTAATTGAAAGGATTTTTAATTTTAAATAAATTTAGATTTGTATATATTTGGCACAGAATTTGTGATGTTTAATTGTTAAACTGTTTGATTGTATTTGACATAATGCAGATAGATGTGCTTATTTCTTGCAAACACTTCATACATAATGTCAAAAAGATGAAGGCCTAAGAACAGGGGATCGTGAGAACATGTAGTACCAAGACCATATTTGATCTCAAAAGAAAGTCATAAAAAATAATCAAACTGAGAAGCCTCAGAAACCTAGTGCCAACTTTTTAAAAATGAAATCCCCCAGATTCAACTTGAATCTTTTAACGAGAGTCTACATAATCTGTTTCTTCTACGTCTTGCACTGTCAGAAAGTTGTTCCTCATGTTTAATCAAATAATTTTTAAATTTAACTGATTGGATTATTCTCACCTTCTGGAATAATAGAAAACAACTTTATTTCATCATCAAAGTGACAACCCCTCAAATATTTGAGGAAAACTATGAAATCAATTAGTATATACACTTTTTTTACAATAAAGATGCATGTATGTAACTATTTACACATGTAACTTCATGATAGACTGCTTTTCTACACATATGTATTCAAAATAAAAACTCAAAAGACAGCAGCTGTGGCAATGTCATAGATAATTATCTCCAGGTGATCAATTTAAGCAATCATTAAATATTATTAGATTTAATTTGTGTGTCTTCTCTATGTTACAGGAAATGTCTGTATTAACCAGATGTCCTGGTTAATTAATTAATTAATGCTTATCTATCTCAGAGGAAGAAGACTTCAGGATCTGCATTATCTTCCAAAAAAGAATAACAATAAACTAAGAATCTTTAGGGAAAAAAACCACTGCATACAGCTACAGCTGTCTGCCTGCCTGTGTCTATCTATCTGCTATTTTTGATGTATTGCTCTTCTCTACCATCAGATCATCATAGGTCTTTTATGATGCTTAAGAAAACTTAGAAAACTTGGGTGTTCTCCTAGGAGGATATTGAGCCCCTTATAAGAGTTTATCTATTGGCAAGGATTAGTTTCTGGAAATATTTGTTTCTTTTCTTGTTTTATTATGTTTAATGTTATATGCTGCCTAGTCTTCTGAAGTAGATGGCCCTTTAAAGATGATGATGTAACATTCTAAAATGATGAAGAAATAGAGCTTAGCAATTTAGAAAGTTAGCACCCACCCCTCTCCTAGAAGAATGAAAATTTTTGAGAAATATTAAAAAAGGCAGGATAAATATTTCCCCTGAAAGACAAATAAGAAACTTAAGGGAGACAGAAACTCAGAGCTCCAGCTCCCTGCCCACAAGCAAATAATAAGCTGATGCCAGATTTTAGAAATGTAGGTTTGGAATCCATTATGCCCTGCAGCAAGGTCTGAACAAAGGTAGAGTTAGCTGTCAGCCACAATAGGAATTGTCCTTCATTGCATTAGTCAAACTTCAACTAAGCTTATCTCAGACAAACTCATAGGATTTGTACATGGCACCATGGAGTCTGACCACAGCCAATAGAATACATGTTCTTGAACAGGAACAGGAAGTTCAAATGCAAATCCCAAGAAAAAGTATAAATTATCCCCACACTCTCAATTCCATGTGGTCAGCTGCACCAAGACCATGTGCTTGATGGTTCTGCTTCATCATTTAACCATCCTTGTAATCAGTCTCCATGTTTCCAGTGTCTTTCTCCCGGCTTGGAACTGAACCAGATGAATATTTCTTCCAACAGCAATTAGGAGATCCTTCCTTCCTTCCTTCCTTCCGTGTAGTGAGAACTAGGGATATTTAGGAACTAAAATTTTTGCTTTCTTTAGTTGTCTTTCAACAAGGTAGTTCTCTTACCCAGCATATTTTATTTAGTTGCTATATAAGTAGACACAATTTTCACTTAGTATTTTAAAATGTCTGATATAAATAGGGGGTCCGGCTCTTTTTGAATTCTTCACTTTTCTGACACAACCTGGAATTATTATGTGCCACGAGTTTGATTTATTTATTTTTATTACAAAGGAAGGACAAATGCTAGCTGGGCTTCCTTTGTGGCTAGTTTATACCATCATGTATTTTTTTTAGGATAACTCTTTCAAATCTGTTGTTAGAAGAACATAATTTCTTTTTAAAAAAAAAACTTATTTAGTGGGAAGAGGATGGTATAGCAAAAGTCAATATGGTATAGTACCATGAAGGTGAACCTATGGCACAGGTGCCACAGGTGGCATGCAAAGCCATCTTACTGGGCACATAAGCTGTTGGCCACAATAGCTCCAGCAGAGCATGCTCATGTGATTATACATGCATGCATGCACAATTGCACAGACCCAGCTGGTCTTTGGCTGTCCGCTGTGCATGTGCATGATTGCAGCAGTGAAATCCAGCTGGTCTTCGGAGCTCTCCTGCACATGCACATATGATTGCTCATGTGTGCATGAGTGCCTGTGTGAAGTGCATGTGCATTGCACGTGCAGAAGCTGCATGCATGCGCAGATGGTGCGGTTGCATATGCAGTGCACATGCAGGAGCTGCACGCAAGTGCGGATGGCACGCGCAAAGCACATACTTTTTGGCACTCGGTAAGTAAAAGGTTCGCCACCACTGGTATAGTAGCTAAGATATGAGACTAGAATTGGGAAGACTCAAGTTCAAGTCCATGGAAGGCTACTGGGACTGAATGCCTTTGCATCACTCACTTTCTTTCAGTGTAACTAATCACACATGGTTGTGGTTATGGGGAAACCATGTGTATCTTTATTTATTTATGAAATTTATTTGCCACCCATCTCGTATCTAATTTCTCTGGATGGCTTACAGCATAAAAACCTTAAAACTTTAAAAGAAATTATAATCAACAAACATAGAACAGTGGATAAAATCATTGACATATAAAAAGCTTCTTTCCACAGGCAATATGAACACTAAACCAGGAACCACAAGAACACTCAGGACTATAACAGGAGCCACGATTGTATCTCATTCCTACCTTCCTAACTATCCCTAACTTATTTCCTATCCTATCTTCCCATTTTACCTTAACTTACTTGCGATCGCATAAGCACTTCACTGCATATCGTACCATGTATGATTGTGTATGTGACCAATAAATTTGAATTTGAATTGAAAGGGCTGGGTGCCATGATCTTAGTTTTCTTAATGTTGAATTTCAAGCCAGCTTTTGCACTCTCCTCCTTCACCTGCATCAGAAGGCTTTTTAGTTCCGCTTCACTTTCTGCCATTAGAGTGGTATCATCTGCAGATGATCCATCCCATAAAACTGCTTATATTTATATACGGAATTGTTTGAATCAATTAAAAATACAGATGAATGGAGACCAGATTTCAAAAGCACCCTTTCTCACTGGATCCCACAGGCATGCCCAAAACAAAGCAACAGAACCTGCGTTCCACAAGGTAAATATAAAAAAAAGAGTTAAATCACTGTGTGATTTGGAAGTGAAAGAGTTAAATGAGCTAGTATTAATGAAAGCTGCAAAAAGTGCTGACACAGACATTTCTCTCAAGGATCTGGTATTTATCTGTTCATGTGTTAATGTACACACACAGCTCAACATTTCCAGGTTGATGGCTTGGCAGCATTATACATCTGCAGCAAAAGGTTAAAGAGCATCATAACACTGCTTGGAGGAGTTTAATAAATTGAGCACAACTTCTTTTTTCTAAAGCATTCTTTTACAATCTTTCTAAGGCAAGCTGAAGGTTGGGGAGAGGTTCTAAAGGTTTACTACATATATGGATAGTGTTTAATGATCATATCAAGTAAAATAAAGGAGGGTATGGGTGAGATAGCCTGAAAAGGAAGATTTAAGAGAAGAAAAATAGGCTCTTAATATCAAATAAGGCTATTTCCATTTAGTTCTGTAAAGTTGGGAAAATGCAAGCATCTATCAGGGTCTGCTGTGATTTATAACATAAATTCAAGGTTAAATAAACTTCATGAATGTCTAAGATGAAGCTTAATGTAGAGTTGGGGTAAAAAAGAGAAAATATTGACGAAATCATCACCAATCAATCAAAAAAGCTTTATTTGGCTATGCCTTTAATATTATTAAATAACAACATTTGTCTTACTCAAGTCCTGGAAAGGCCTTGATAAGGTTTGCAAAAATGCCAAATACAATCTGAACATCTGGCTAATTGTGCATCCAACTATAGTAAGTGGATGATTATTTATTGGATTTTTTAAAACTTTGGTATTAGAGTTGCATTTTGAGGCACACTCCCTCCCTCCATGTTCTGGCTTTTCAGAGATATTGGTATGATACCCAATTTTTGACATAACATTTGTTAATTAAGTTTTCTGAAGCAGAGCTATAAACAGTTGTCTTGACTGCTTATCTGTATCCATATCTCCAGATTATGGAATCTTAGATGCTCTCACTTGTAACACTTAAAAGCAAGGCTTTTTCCATATGAAATATGGAAAAAAATGAATTTGGCTAGGAATATCTCCTAGGCCAGATATGAGTCTAGTTTATAAGATTGATAGAAAGAAGCTAGCTTATAGAGCAAAGATATTTAGAAAGCAGGCAAGCTCTTGACATGACAGAATAGGTGAAAAGGTGAGGCTAAACAGACAAGGGGTCAAAGATGGATGAATGAAGATACAAAATTCAGCAGACACAAATGGGCACAAACCAATAAAATGAATTTGTTTGGGGCCGGATAAACAACAATGAATGAAGCACGTATATTTGGCAAAGGAAAGTATAACAGAGAAAGTTCTATATCATTCCCCCCTCTTTTTTAAATCATAAAAATGTCAATGGCACGGAATATTAAAGATGTGGAATATGGAGCAAATTCATACAAAGATAGGCTCCTGTATCTGAAGAAGACAAAAAGGATGTTTATATATCTTAGTTTCAAAGTCCAACAGTGATTGCAAGTATTGTGGGGGGTTTTTTTTCCCTCTTGAGATTACATTTCTGTACCAGATAGGTACTGATTTATTTGGTCCCAGGGCCATGGATTTTGGGAACTCCTCTGACAGTAATTCTGATTTCTCTATTCTTCTCCATGAAGCGGCAGAAAACGCTATAACTAGTGCTTCCCAATTAGAGATGTTCTCAACCATTCTGGATGAGGCAGAATTGTGGGGAAATAATTTTGGATGAGGATGAGGAAATTATACATCCCCAGCCTTGAGAAGAGGGAATGAGAATTATGCTGGATCTGGAGCAGACAAAATTCCTTCCATCCTGTTTAGAGCAGGAGGAGGAAATACTTTAAAAATAATTTAAACAAGAGGGAAGAAACAACAACAAAAAAAAAAAAAAACCCCAGAAAAGAAGGTAGATATGTTGCTTTTCAGTTGTTCTGCCTGAAATTAACTACATTTCACTTTTCATGCCTGGCTCCTTAACAGAAAGTTAGGAACAAATCTAAGACATTTGATTAATGTTGGACTCCTTCAAAAGGACATGGCCTTGGACAATTGGTGTCTCCCATCCTGAGCTGCCTGTCTATAAAGCGGGATCAAAATTGATCTTATCTTTATAATGCTGGCTCTAGTCTAGACAAAATAGTTCCCCAAGCAAGACATTCTGTCTGCTATTCTGTTGCTTCTTAAATTTTATTACCTTGAAATGGGAGTGGGCAATATTGGCAGTCATGGTTCATTTAGCTGCTCTGTTTTGGTGCACTTTTTTTTGCATAGAATTATACAGGAGAATGAAGAGGACCATTCAAAGAGTAGGTGGCAGCTAGGGAGGCTTTTACACAGATTCAAAGCAGTTGTGACCTTCCCTGCCTTGGTCTCTTCCAAGTTGGATTGTTGCAACGTGTTCGATCCTTTCTGGATCTGGGCGCTCTTCGCACAGTCACTTCTGCCCTTGTGACCTCCCGTCTGGATTACGCCAACGCTCTC